>JAKOGI010000333.1:415000-587961 GCA_029747015.1 Carnegiea gigantea
TGCCAATTGTGCAGTTTGGGGGTGTTTCGAGCAGGACTTTGGAACCGTGCCTCTAGGCACGACCGTGCCACCCCGTTTCCGCGTCGCGACTTAAATTTCCTTCGGGGCTGTTTTAAGGGGAGATTCAGTTTTCATTCAGTTTTCTTTCCCTTGACTATTCTTTAGGTGAATTTTAGGTTTTAGTAGAGAGTTTTATTTTCACACTATTGATTTCAATATGGGATTGAAGTTTTGCTCTACCATTAATTCACGCGATTAATTCAAGGTTCTTCATCTTAATTCTCTCTTCTCCTGTTCTTAATTATTCTAAAGTTTGGATGTCACGGTTGTTGAATTGAGTTATTGGATTATTGTTCTAGACATGATTGTAGGCTAAATCCTTCAACTTAGGCTGGGATTGACACCGAATATATGTAGTTGAATCTTGTACTGACCCAATCCCTGCTCCCCCTTTGTTTTGTAATTATGAATTCTACTATGCATGCCACATGCTCGATGAAATGCTTGAAAGAATATTCATCCTCTTTATTGGGGTTTAGGGGAGCGTTGAGAGACGAAACCTTTACCTAGTGCACCTTAGTAGACGATTAGGGTTTTGACATGAAAATAGTTAGGATTCTAATTGGGATTTGAGATTGTGAATCTTGTAATCCTTCAACTTTTAGTCCCATGAAAATAGGCGACTATAGTTCTAGGATTGGTCTTCGACCCTTGAGAGAGGGAGGAGATAGGCTTAATTGACAATCTATACATTCGTGATGCATGCCAGGGAGATGTTTGGTAGGGCTAGTAATTGATCCGCCAGTATATTTGTGCTGTTAATTCTAACCTGAGTGCTTCCTATTCTACTGCTTACTACACTTATTAGTTGTCATTGTTTCACCTAGTTTAGTCACCTAACCACGATTTTGATTGCCCAGCTCGAGTGGTCTAATTTGTTCTGGTAGTTGAAGCCAAGTTCCCTGTGGATTCGACCTGTACTTGCCGGTTGCTAGCTACAGCTACGCCGTGCACTTGCGGTAATTAAAACGATAACAAGTTTTTGGCGCCGTTACCAGGGAACTTGCACCTTTCAATATTAGAATCGATTAGCGTGCTCTAGACTAGCCTTTTTCTTTTCCTTCCTACCCCTTCTTGTTTCCCCCTCCCTCTCATGCTTGAAACTGTTTATGCCGTGGCAGTGTTGGCTTTGTATGCTCAGGCGAAGTCAAAAGGATCAACCACTTGTTCCTTTTGACCCAGAGATTGAAGCCACCGCTCGAAGGCAAAGCGGTGCAAGGAAGTGGCAACAAGTACAAGTTCTGATGGCTGGGCAAGATGAAAGAGTTTTGTGAGATTATGCCCTCCCCCAAGCATCAGGCATAACTTCCTCCATCGTTAGTCATGCCGTCGAGGCTAACAATTTCGAGCTCAGCCCCGCACTGATGATTTTTGCGGAGAGGGAGCAATTCAGCGGACACCCCTCGAAAAACCCTAACGTGCACCTTCGCAGATTCCTTACGAAGTGTGACACCATCAAGCTGAACGGGGTGTCCACCGACGCAATCCGCTTGCGGATCTTTCCCTTCTCACTGTGGGATAGAGCCAGCGGCTGCCTGTAGAATGAGGAGCCCAACTCGTTCACCACTTGGGAAGTACTCTCCAAGGCATTCGTCAACAAGTACTTCCCACCTGGCAAGACTGCCAAGCTGAGGACGGACATCACCTCCTTCGCCCAGCAGGATGGTGAGTCCCTTTACGAAGCATGGGAGAAGTTCAAGGACCTCAAGCGCCAGTGCCCCCATAGGAGTTCCTGACTGGCTCCTAATCCAAACCTTCTACAATGGATTGGAGTGGTCAGTGAAGATCTCGGTTGATGTCGCAGCAGGGGGTGCTCTAATGGGCAAGTCAATTAAAGCGGCAAAGGCATTGTTGGAAGAGATGGCTTCCAACAACTATCACTGGGCATGCGAGAGGGCCACCCCCAAGAGAGGCCGTGGCAGGCACGAGGTAGATGCTGTGACACTCTTGGCGAGTAGGGTGGACGCCCTCGCACAGCGCCTGGATAAGGTGGCCACCCCTTCGATCACTTTTGCGAGGCCATCTATGGGGACCTATGCATACTGCGAGGCGTGTGGTATCCAGGGACACACCTCCATTGAGTGTTACAATGCTCCCTCTAGCATTGAACATGTCAATACTTACCACACCTACACCCCACCTCCTCAACATAACCCCCACCCCACCACCTACAGCTAGGGTTGGAAGAGCCAAACGAACCCTCTCTACAAAAATCCCAACCCTCACCCCCAGAACTCCATCCAGCCACCTGGTTTCCACAACCGAGCTCCCTACACTCCACCTCCTCCACCTCCTAAACCTACATCTCGCCTGGAGAGTCTTATGGAGCGCTTCACAGTGACCCAAACCATGACCAATGAGACTCTTAAGGAGTCAATCCATCTGCTGACCTCCAGGGTGGATGCCATGGCTGCCCATCAGAAAACGATGGACACGCAGATTGCTCAGATTGCCCAACAGGTGAGCCACCTATCCCGGCCTCAGGAGCAGCTTCCAGGCCAGTCCGAAGTTAACCCCCCATCACGTTAATGCCATGTCCATGATGGAAGAGGGGTTAGAGGAGAGCCCAATGATGATTCTCCAGGAGGTAATTCCCATTCCTGACTCTGTAGGAACGGAGGGGCAAACGCAAAAAGAGACTCTGAGCTCTTCTAAGAAGACTACCCCTCCACCTCCCGCTCGTACCTACCAGCCCCCAGTACCTTACCCTCAGCGACTGGCATGGTCCAAGCTATGTCAGCTTGAACCTAGATTCGCGCGATTTTTGAAAACCTCACGTCGAATCTATGCCAATAGCCCCTTCCTGGAAGCTCTCAAGAATGCACCTGTGCACTTTAAATTTTTAAGAGAGCTCCTGTCCAAGAAAGGAGAACCCAAGGTTACTCCAGTGGCCCCCACTATCGGATCCTGCCGTGCACTTCTACCGAGGCGGTCACCATTAAAACTGCAGGATCCTGATGGTTTCCGTATCCCATGCTGCATAGGGGATACGCAGATTAAGAGAGCCCTTTGCGATCTAGGCTCCAGCGTGAGTCTCATGCTGCTCTCTCTCTCTCTGCAAGAAGCTGCAACTGCGGGACCTCACGCCCACCAGCCTGACTATTCAGCTTGCAGACTGCTCCACTAGGCAACCTGTAGGCATTCTGAAGGATGTTCCAATTCAGGTGGGCAAGTTTCTGGTCCCCTGTGACTTCATTATCGTTGACATGGACGAAGACTTCCCAGCCCCCCTTATCTTAGGTCGCCCATTCCTTGCAACTGCGGAGGCAGTGATCGACGTTCCAACCGGCACCATAACCTTCAATATATGCGGGGAACGAATGGTCTTTTGGTTTCCTTCGCCCACACCACCTCCCAACCCCTGTGCCGCCTCCGCTCTAGTGGCCCCTGCTCTCTCCACTCCTTCTCCAGCTGTCTCGGGTGCGGAGCCTACTGATTGGGGTGGCGGACCCCATTTACAGTCGCCAATCTTGCCCTTCGGACCTCCATGGCCTATTCCTCCATTCAGAGTGCCCCCTTGGGAGGACGATACTCCCTGCTTAGCGCTGACTCCCGCTTTCAGCCCCGTGGAGGTGTTGGGTACCCTGCTGTTTCCATTACCACATCGCGTCATTCCTGAGGTAAGGGTCAAGCTAAGGACCTTAAACAAGCGCTTCTTGGAAGGCAACCCAAGGCATTTCTTATCTCCAACCAAAAAAAAACCAAAAAAAAAAATTCATGTGTCACTCCTGCCCTTTCCCTCTTTGTTCCTTACTTTCCCCCTCCACTTGCCCTTTTTTCGCATCGTTTTCATTGTGGACAATGAATATCTCAAGCCTGGGGGGTGAGCTTATCCCTCTTTGGGTGGAATGGTGAATTTTGGGATGTTGGTTGAATGACATCACTTACATTTGCATCATATAGATCGGATGACATATAGTTTTCATAGGGTATCTTTGCATTTCTTTCCTTTAATAGAGCATGTAGGTTAGAGCATATAAGTTACATGTTGCATCTTAAAAGGAGCAGTGATAGAGTTGGGCACCCCTAAGCTTTTCAGGTACTACTTCTTACCCTTCTTCTCACTATCCTTTATATCTTTTATTGCTGTTCTTAGTTAGCTTTATTGCTTTTTAATAAATGTGTGCGAAAACCCCTCTTATGATGAGAATAGAAGGGGTGATGATTAGTTGATCTCGTTGAGTTGTGTGTTGAAGTGTGGCCTGTTATGATGCGAACTTTTGTGAATTGCGCTCGAACATCGCCATCTGTATTTCCCCTGCCCTATGTTGTATGTCATATTCCCCTTGAGATTCATGTGACTTGGCTTGATTGACCTCGATAAGTGGGACATATCTTAAAGTAAGTTGTTGGACTGTGGTAGACTTACCTGTTAGACTTTGAGCCTAATGACTATTCATTGTATATAGTCTCATACTTTCCTTCTTGTATGACTCATCCAAGATTGCATCTCTAGAACTTGGTCTTGTTCTCTTTGAAATCGCATCTAGCATGTGCATGTGTTGATATGACCGAGGCAATTTTTGTTCTATTTAGCCACATGAGCCAAAAAGCCACCCATTGATATGTACTACTCTCTTGCTAGCCCTTTGTGCCCTTCCCTTATCTTTGTTATTGCCTCCACACACTACACACTTGGCCTATCGATATTCTCTGCATCCTTGTCAAGGTCTAGTGGAGCGACACTTTTCATGTTGAGTTGGGTTCGCTTCGAAGGTTAGCCCACTTTGGGTACGTTGTTAGTGGCTTGTTTGGGGGGATTTGTGATTCAAGTTTGTACTCCCCATGCCATTCACGTGCCTTTCTCCTTTCAAAGAAAAGAAAAAGAAATGAATGAAAAAGGAGGAAGCCCAGGAAAAAGAAAAAAAACAGGGGAAGAAAAAAAAAATAAAAAAGTTGTGAATAAGGTGTTTGTCATGGGAGTGTGACAACAAGATTGCTAAATTCCTCTCTTAAGGTTTTTGTGGGTTTGTTACTCAAATTTTCAATTGTGGTGTGAAGTTATTGTTTCGACATTAATTGTGGAAATGTTTTTTGCTCTCTAGTCTCTTGACTATTAGCTCCACTCTTCCAAACTTATTCCATTTCTCACCCTTTACCTTTGGCCCCATTACATCCCTTTACAAGTCCTCATGATTCACGCATTGCACTTTGCATTAAGCGGTGGAGCATTGAGAACTCTACCAAACTTATGGTAGTTGCTTGATTGGATAGAGTATTGAGTGCACCCTTGTTACATATTCTAAACACAATAAGGGGAGTGTTCTACTTTATCCCAAAGTGAGCTTCTACCAGTCCTGCTTACTCACCACTCATCAAGGAAGGTCCTGTCTTGTTATATGCTTCGATACTAGGGCATTTGATGCATTGCATTTGGGTATGGGGACCCATGGAAGGAAGTGTGCGAGCTATATTGAATTGTTTCACATTTTGACTTGGCCCTCTTTAATGCATAGTTTAACTTAGATTACTGACTATTCATCCCTTGCCTGAGGAGGGTGTGTAGAGAGGTTTACCATCCTCCCTGATCCTTCATAGCGTAGTCTTGCTTGGGGGCAAGCAAGAGATAAGCATGGGGGCGTGATGAACCTCTATTTAGTCCCATTTTTAGCCCCTATTTAACTCATTTTCTCCCGCATTTTCACGTTCGATCGTGTTACGGAAGAGCCAAATCAGTCTCCTTTAGTATAATTTTTACTCATATAACATCTTTCGATATTTTCAGGAACTTTATTGAAGAAATGGAAAGATGAACAATATTTAGCAGAAAGGAGTGCTAAGAAGGCGAGAAAAGTTGCGAAAAAGCATTGCACAAAAGTCCCACGGAACCGGACCCACGTAGCACGGCCAACCCACTCGGACCCGCACAAGTGGTCGAGCAGCCAAGTGGCATGGCCTGGTTGTGCCACGTGGTACACCGTGCCAGTTGTGCAGTTTGGGGGTGTTTCGAGCAGGACTTTGGCACGGTTCCGCTGTGCCTCCAGGCACGACCGTGCCATCCCATTTCCGCATCGCAACTTAAATTTCCTTCGGGGCTGTTTTGAGCCAACATTCAGTTTTCACTTAGTTTTCTTTCCCTAGACTATTCTTTAGGTGATTTTTAGGTTTTAGTAGAGAGTTTTATTTTCACACTATTGATTTCACTATGGGATTGAAGTTTTGCTCTACCATTAATTCACGCGATTAATTCAAGGTTCTTCATCTTAATTCTCTCTTCTCTTGTTCTTAATTGTTCTAAAGTTTGGATGCCATGATTGTTGAATTGAGTTATTGGATTATTGTTCTAGACATGATTGTAGGCTGAATCCTTCAACTTAGGTTGGGATTGATGTCGAATATGTGTACTTGAATCTTGTACTGGCCCAATCCCTGCTTCCCCTTTGTTTTGCGATTATGAATTCTACTATGCACGTCACATGCTTGATGAAATGCTCGAAAGAACATTCATCCTTTTCATTGGGGTTTAGGGGAGCGTTGAGAGACGAAACCTTTACCTAGTGCGCCTTAGTAGACGATTAGGGTTTTGACATGAAAATAGTTAGGATTCTAATTGGGATTTGAGATTGTGAATCTTGTAATCCTTTGACTTTTAGTTCCATGAAAATAGGCGACTATAGTTCTAGGATTAGTCTTTGATCTTTGAGAGAGGGGGGAGATGGGCTTAATTGACAATCTATCCATTCGTGATGCATGCCTGGGAGATGTTTGGTAGGACTAGTAATTGATCCGCTAGCATATTTGTGCTGTTAATTCCAACCTAAGTACTTCCTATTCTGCTGCTTACTACACTTATTAGTTGTTATTGTTTCACCTAGTTTAGTCTCCCAACCACGATTTTGATTGCCCAGCTTGAGTGGTCTAATCAGTTCTGGCAGTTGAAGCCAAGTTCCCTGTGGATTCGACCCGTACTTGCCGGTTGCTAGCTACAGCTACGCCGTGCACTTGCGATAATTAAAACAATAACAGAATGTCCTAAAATACGAATGAAAGTTCTTTCAAGCATTTCATCAAACACTTGACGGGTATGAAAGAAGACTCTAAATTCAAGTATAAATAAGGTGGGTAAAGGCCTAAACAAAACCAATTAGTCATCAAAAGGCTAATCACAATCCAAAATCACAACTTCACTAAACATCACAAAACCATATAAATCAAAAGATGAACATAAATATACAAAATAGAGAGCGGAAAAGATGAGAAAACTTATGCTTGATTGAATTGAAGATCGAATCCACAAGCTTGAATCAAAAATACTCTTCTAATCTAACCTAATTACCCTAATTTGTCCCCCCTAATGGGGTTTGAGAGTGGGAAGAGGAAGCTCAAATTGCCTGTCCCCTAAAAAACCCTCCAAAGGAGCTCCCTAATGGGAAGTCTAAAAGCGGCTTTTATTGCAAAAACTAGTAATTACCACTATTGTTATTTTTGTAATTCAACTGAACCCGCACCGACCCAAACATGGTACCTGTAACTGACCTAAGCCCGAACTTCACCCGAGCCAAACCGAACCCGACCCGAACATAGTTGACTCGAAAGTGACCCAAACCTAAACTTCACTTGAACTTCACCGAATCCGACCCGAACATAGTTGACCTAAAAGTTATCCAAATCGAACTAAGACCTAACCTGTACCCGACCCCAATGACCCATTTTACCGGGTCTAATAATTACCACTATTGTTATTTTTGTTATTACATATTATAATTGTTGTTATTCTTGTGATTTTATGTATTATTATTATTATTATTAGTGTTGTTATTTTATATTTTAGGTATTATTGTTGTTACTATTACTACAATAATAATAACTGCTTGATGACTAATATCATTGATATTGATTTTATTGTTGGTATCATAATAACATTATTAATTTTCTTTTTATTGTTAATATTAACAACAATGACAACGATGACGACGACGTGATGATGATGACAGCAACAACAATAATAATAAATAATTATCATCATCATCGTTGCCGTCATCATCATCATCATCATCATCATCATTGTCGCCATCATCATCACCATTGTTTGTTGTTATCATTGTTGTTATTGTTATTATTAAAGAATTGATCACCCCTCTTACACATACGTGCACACAAAATTTAATATAAAAACGTATATAAACATATATATTGTGAGGTCTTTATTTGTCGAGCTTAAACTATATATCTAGTAAGGCTTATTGTATCTACCTTAACATTATAAATTCACTTATAAATAAAAATTAAGTAAGGGTTTCTTAAAAGTTATATGTTGAATAGTCAGAAAACTACTATTGAGATAACACAGACTACCATCATCTTAAATCATCCTTGGAATTATATGAAGTTAACCCAGGTTAACATGTACTATCTAGGGTTAACTAAGGACTAACCTAAGTTAACAATTTGAACTTCATTTCAAGATGGTATTGGAAATCACCTATATTGTTTGTGGGGTTATTTTCATTGACCAATTGAGCTAAAAGTACAATTCTAAGTACAATATAGTTCACCTTGTCCACGTATCCGGGGGCACAGAACAATAATATCTACTACATTTTACACAAAATTATTGACCTGTAAGATAATGACATTTACATTTTCCAAATTATTCCAATTAAAAAAGTGAAGAAACCCTAAATAAATAGAACAAGCCTATGAAAAATATGGAACAATGTTTTATAAAATACAATTTAAATTAAAATTTGTTTGAAGCAAGAACACTAATATTTTCATTAAACTTAGATAAAAATAAATTTAAAAGAAACAAATAAAGTTAGAAAATTAAAAGGCATAAATTATTCACTTGAAATACAAAAACTAAAAATAATACAAATGATAATTTTGAATAATGAACTAGAAGAAAACATTTAATTGAATTTTTTTTAGGAATAAAATTCTGAAATTTGGACAACACGATTCTGAAATTGATTTATTTATATCAAAAACGAAGCATTTTAGAGCTAACATTTCACATGTTTTATTTATAATGAAAAAATTAAAAAATTAAATTTTCTATTAGATAGAGAAAAAAATAATTTCTTCATTAATTTTTTTAAAAATCAAATAAGTTATAAATAAGAAGGGTTTTTACAGACCTTATATTGAATGGCCTAAATTTGTTTATGTAATGCAATAATTGACTAATTATATAATATTGATAGTTTCTTTTTGTCAAACGTAATTGGCTCTAAATTATCAAGTTTGACATCAATACTTCGACAATATGAAAATGGAGCCTAAGAAAACCAGAAATTGAGGGCGATTGAGGGTTAGTTTTAATTATCAGTTGAATGTCATTGTAATAGAATTGCCCTTTTTTCTATTGTTGGCTGATTTTGCAAGCGAAGATTGAGAAAGACGGGAGGGACGGGAGAGAGAGAGAGTCTATTGTTAGGTAGGAGTGGCAATAGCTTGGGGTTAACTAAGTAAATTGTCAAGGACATGTGGTTGTCAGCTCCAAAGTTTCTCCTACATTTCCTCTCCGAAAACAACAACTGATAGAAAAGTGTCACATATGGATAATATTAAAATTAAAGCAACACCTAGTAGTAATTTTTCCTCTCCGAAGATTCAATACTGTGCAAGTTCCGTGCGAATTCACTCAAGGTGCCAATACAGGATTTCAAGTTTTCACCAGGAGGGTTGTTCGGTCCTTACTATCATCTTTTAATTTCAATTGTTCACATGTCCATGCATTACTTTCTCTTGTACTCTATTAATTACGTCCCCCCATTCCATTAGAGTTCCACTGCTTCCATTGAGAGTCAATAGTCGAGAGTAATAACAATAGCAATGAGAGCTCTCATCTCTCCTATAAAATTCTCCAAAAGTTTCTTACACTATAGTTTCAAGTATTTAAATAAAAAAAGTTAGTTTTGTTCAATTGTCATCTCTGTTTATTTTATGCAAATTTTATCTTGCATTTTATTTATTTAAATTCAATCATGTTTTTTCATTTCTCCATGGGTTTCGTTCATTTTACAATTCTATAAATGATCCACCATTTCCCACTAATGTCCAAAGGAAATATATCTTTAGTTTTAACATCGTCATCTATAAATAAATCTTCTTATCCCCTTTGGGGGCCTATGCTCCCAGGACCCTTATGCATGAAATAAAAGTATTCAAAAAAGGCAAACCACCTCTTGTAGGTAGATCATGGGCCACCTTACTCTAGCTATTAATGAAGCTACTGATGCATAGCTCATTCCAAAGGCGGGGAGGAGTTATTGAAAGTTACTACTATTCAAGGATTAATCTAAGAGTTACTATTCACGAAGTACAATTCAATGATTTCAAGATCATTCAGCACTTATGCGAAGTTACTACAATAATTTCAAGTTACGGTTGAAGTTAGGTCCAGCATCTCAAAAAATTTGATGATCAAGTATTATTTAATGTTGTTCAAGTTTCATGCAGATCTAGTCAAATTGCAATAATAGGATTTCAAAATTCTATTAAAACAATTATTACTGAAGTTACCACATTCATCTTTCAATTTCAATCAATCACGTGTCCATCTATTAATTTTTCTTGTACTCTATAAATTATATACCACATTCCATTAGAAGGCAACTCATCAAGAATAAGTAGTTGAGAGCAATAGCAATAGCAGCAAGAGCTTTTGTCCCACCATAAATATTCTCTAAGAGTCTCTTGTAATCTAACTTCAAGTATTTTAATAAAAAAGTAAGTTTTATTCAATTATTATCCCTTTTTTTTCACAAATTTTATCCTCCATTTTGTTTATTTAAATTCAATCATCTTTGTTCATTTCTCCTTGTGTTTCGTTCGTTTTACAATTTTATACATGATCTGTCATTCTTGACCGATCCTGCACTTCTAGGATTAATTCAAGATTTGCCATTCACAAAGTACTAGTTAAGGGTAACTATTTATAGTGATTTCAAGATTATGTTAGCTCGTACGCCAAGTTGCTACAATAATTTCAAGTTACTATTGAATATAAGTCCAACATCCCAAAATATCCGAAGATCAATTATCATTCAACACTACTTAAGTTCCACTCGAATCCACTCAAGTTGCAAACAGAGGATTTCATGTTTTCGTTAGAACAATTATTATCGACCTTACTATTCATCTTTTAATTTCAATCTTTGATATGTCCATGTATAACTTTCTCTTGTAAAAATCTCTAAATTACACCGTCCTTTCCATTAGAGAGTAACTACTTCCATCAAGAGTTAGTAGCTTAGAGCAATAGCAATAGCTCTAAAAGATCTCATGTTCCTGTGGAATTTTTAAACAGTCTCTTGTATTGCAGATTCAAGTAATTCAGTAAAAAGGTAAGTTTTATCCACTCTTGCCTCTATTTATTTTTTGTAAATTGTATCTTGCATTTTGTTTATCTAAATGTAATCATCTTTTTTTTTTCCATTTCTCCATGCATTGGTTCATTTTAAAAAAAAAAATGATGTGCCATTTATTATTGATGTCCAAGGCAAATTCATTTTTAATTTCATCATCTTCATCAATAAATGCATCTTCTGGACCCTTTGGGGCTCATGCTCCCAAGACCCTTGTGCATTAAATAAAAGTTATTCGGGAAAGAAAAAACATCTCTTCCTACACATGCATCAAGGACAACCTTATTCCACCATTAATGGAGCTATTTATGCATGGCTCATTCAGAAGCCCTGAAGGAATTATTGAAGGTTACTATTCAAGGATTAATTCAAGAGTTGCTTTTCAGTAAGTATGACACACAAATTACTATTAACAATTATTTCAAGATTACTTCAACACTTATACCAACTTATTACAATAATTTCAAGTTGCTGTGGAAGATATGCTCAACATCCAAAAAAAAATTGATGATCAATTATCATTTAATATTGTTCAAGTTCTATGTGGCTCTAGTCAAGTTGCAACAATAGGACTTCAAGTTTTTGTAAAAATAATTACTGCAGAAGTTACAATTTATCTTTTAATTTCAATCGTTTACATGTCCATGTATATATTACTTTCTCTTGTACTCTATTGTTTCCCCCATTCCATTAGAGGGAAAGTGCTTCTATCTAGAGTTAGCATCTAAGAGCGATAGTAGTAGCAATGGGAGCTCATCTTCTCCCTATGAAATTCTCTAGAAGCCTCTTGTACTCGTGCTTCAAGTATTTCAATTAAAAAAATTGTTTTTTTTTCAATCATTGTGTCTATTTATTGTTCTCAAATTTTTTCTTGCATTTTGTTTATTTAAGTCCAATCATCTTTTTTCATTTCCCAGGCATTTTGTTCATTTCCAATTTTATGTACGATTCCTATAAAATTCTTTTTCATCTTTATTGATCACTAATACATTAATGCACTTATCATAACATAATTATGAAGATTCAATCCTGGGGATTCATTATATTAATCTGATTCAATTTGATATATTATATCTTCTTCATAATCTGATGATGAATTTTTCTAATTTCATAGTTGTATCTTTGAGTTCAAATAAAGGTTTTATTTTTTCTTGGATTTCTGGATACTTTGTGCATATTTCACCAACCTTTTTCTTAACTTTGCAATTATTCATTTTGTGGCCAACTTTACCATATTTGTAAGATGGTTTTTTTTTATGTACAAAATCTAAAATTAAAGAAAACGCAGGGAGAAATGAAAAGAGATTATTAAATTTAAATAAACAAAACGAAAGATAAAATTTGTGAAAACTAAATTCAGACAATGATTGAATAACACCTACTGTTTTATTCAAATAATTGGAGTTGGAGTACAAGAGGTGTTTGGCGAATTTTTACAGGAGGATGGGACCCCTCTCTACGATTGCTTTTGCTCTCAATTACTAACTCTCAATGGAAGCACTTGCACTCAAAGCAGAATATGGGATGTAATTTATAGAGTACAAGAAAAAGTAATAAATGGATACATGGACAATTGAAATTAAAAGATAACTATTGACTTTAGGAATAATTGTTCTGACGAAAGCCTGAAATCCAGTTGTTGCAACTTGACTTGATCCGCGTAGAACTTGAACGGTATTGAATGATAATGGATCTTAAGATTTTTTGGGAGTCGAACTTATCTTCAATAGTAACTTGAAATTATTGTAGTAACTCGGCATATGTGCTAACGTAATGTTCAAATCACCGTGAATAGTAACTTATGAGTAGTACTTTGCGAATAATAACTCTTGAATTGATCCTTGAGTTGGTGTCCAGTAATAATTCCTCCTTCACTTTTTATTAAGCTAGGGATGAATAGCTGCATTAGTAATTGGAGTAAGATGGTTCTTGATGTACTTGCAAGAAGAGTTTCTTCTAATAACGTTTATACTATGCAATAGGGTCTTGGGAGAATGGGCCCCCAAAGGGATCAGAAGATGTATTTACAGAGGATGACGGTGAAACTAAAGATGAATTTCCTTTGGACACTCATAATAATTGATGCTATTTTTTAAATAATTTGATCACCTTCTTCATTAATTGGAGTTCTTTTAAGTCTTTCGAATGCTTGACCTTTTATTTGCCTATAGAAGTGCCTTCTTTCTTTTTCTATGGAGTGACCTGCAGGGCCGGAATGATTTGACTAGTTGTGTAAAGCATCTTATTTTGAACAACACCGAGGGAACAACATTTGACTATGACAAATTTTTCCCATCATTTAACTTTGAATTCTCAAACAAGAGACAATGAAGCCGATGGTTTGCAAAAACTAAGTAATTTTGAAAACAACCAACAAAGAATCCAATAAATGTCAAATTTCTTATGGGATAGGATTTTTATAAGGTCCGAACTATATCTAGCATATTTTGAATAAAATTTGAATAACTTTTTAACTTTGGCTAGCCAAATGTTCTAAATAATGTCGAAGGTTAAGCCACCATTAATAAAACCATATTGAAAAGCTTATTTGGGACTCTGGTCAAAGTTGAAATACAAAGAATGGTTGACTGGATGGGAGAAAGACATATTATATGAAGCCTTTTGATAACCAATATAATGATATCATGGAGGATTGCATGGGACATAAAATGATTTGGGGGTATAGGAGTTAGGCCAATCTTTTCCTGATAGAGATTTGGGGATTTTGCAGTTGGAGTAGGCAATTTGATTTGGGTTGATTCTATCTAGAATGTACTCGATCTCAACAGATGTGGACTCTAAAAGTATATGTTCATAAAATTTTCTGGTTTTTTTGAGGTGGACTTGGTTGATGGTAGCATTCTATAATAAAAGTATTTTTGACTAACTCATTAGTTGGGAGAGCAGTTGAGGTTATCTGAATTTGGTAAGGATATCATAGTGCATTTCAGTTATAGGTTTTGTAATATATTTTGATGGGTCATTTTGAGTGGGTTTGCTTCGAGAGGGAAGTGGGTTTGCTAGAGGCTTATGTATAAGTGGTGGAAAATCTTGTCTAGCTAATGCTTGGGATAAATTTATTATTGGAATTGAATATTGAGGATGAGTTTGAGTGTTTGGCTTTAAGACATGCTATTAAGGAGTCTAAATCTTTCTATTTTTTTTTTTTTTACTCACAATTAGAGCTACTTTTATCCTTAAAACAAATTCGTCAGAAATTTGATGAAAGAATTGTTTTCTAAATATCAAAGCAAATTGTTTTTGTAAATGATTTTTTAATAAATGTTTTCAAGATTTTAGATCATTTTAGGATGCATTTCAATCATAAATCGTAAGCTCCATTTGGAATGGCATCATGAATGACTCTATCTGAACTTAGAACACACCTATTATTAAATTATTTCATAATTCATCAAGGTTTTTTTAATAACTTCAAGGTTTTCATTCCAGTATTTTTCTGATCCTTTTAACTACTTCAGTGCAGAGAATAGATTATTTATCACTTCGAACCTCTCCTATACACATGGACTTTTCATTACTTCAAATGCATATATTAATTGCTCCGACGTAGGTTCATTGTACCTCCATATCATATTTAGTGATCTTGTATCAATTTCCATTATGCGTTATAGCATGACCTCTTTGTCTTTTTGTATAATGTCTAATCTTCTTTCAATTTGAATTTTTTGTTGCTTTAGCATGTACTTGTCACTATTCATCCTTAGCATATTAATTTGTTTGAATATAAATGAGCTTTGGAATAATGTCAAATCCTTTGGATAATTGGAGTAATAAAATTGAAAGAGATAGTTTCTCCCATTATATTAGTATGAAGTCCGCATTGATGTATCTGAAATAGATAAATTTGAATGATAAACACGGTTCCAAGAATAACTTCTTGGCCTATATCTCTAACTAGAATTAATGAATTTTTGAAATAGCAATCCTCGTTACAAATGTCGACATTTGATAATTTATATTTAGTTTGTAATGTTGCTCTATCAGAGCCATGAAGTCATTCTTTAGTTTTTTATTCATAATATTGGGATGAAATTAATCCTTTTTTAATGTAATGTTCATTCATGGTGCTATCAAAGAGAGTTATTGTATTCATTTCAAAACTATCTTTTATTTTTTGAGTAATATGACTATGCCATATTTAAAAAATAATACGATTCATAATGAATATGAATTGTTATCATAAGGTTCTATAGGAAAAATTGGAATACTACTCTAGAAAAACTCTACAAGGTCTCCACTAGAAATAGTAAAGCATTAATTGTTGAAACATTTGACAGAAGCTCAGTTTATGAATGGAATATAGATGGCAAGTGAGCATGAAATAATTTCAACGCCCCATATGATGCTTATTGATTATGTTGCTTATTATTAGAAATAAATGATGAGCTAGTAATATTTGATCTTATGACTATCAGATTTATTGGAGCATTATGAAATTCATAGGACTTTTCACTGAAGTGGTATGAATTACATCAAGAACTCACGGAGTCACTCTAGACAATTTTAATGGTGTAGAAGTTTCAGATTATTACAATGAATTCCAATGATGTCTAACACTAGGTGATTACAATTGCTACAAAGATACTCTCTTGGCATACTTATTAAAAGGAGATGATTATGGGCAACCACATTAGAAAGATAAATTCATATTAGGATTATCTGCATTGTTTTCTAAAAGAATATTCAATAAACTTAGAAAAATTCTAGGAAAAGTTCAATATCATTCGATAAGATAACTTTTGTTCAATTATCTAGTTTCATTAAAAAAAGAAGGAAATCCGTTATGTACTGAATCAAAATTACAAGTAAAATATTCTTTCGAAAAAACTACAAAAAAGAAAGAATTAGGATCTTTTTGTAAAGCCTTTTGTATTCCCATGATAGAAGTCCATTCTATCAAAAAACATAGAAAAATGCAAGCTGCAAAGGAAAAAACAATATAAGTCCTAAAGTAAATATATATTAAAAAAATATTTTCTAACAAGACAATTACAAAAAAAAACAGAAGACTACTTGGCCGGGTGGTCAAGTACGACGTTCCCATGCTCTCCAAATGGGTTTGAGTCAAGGGAGAGAGGCATATGTTGTATCTTATGCGCGACTATGCGGTTAGGCTTGGTTCTTGGGCTTGTTGCTTGAGTTTTGGTATCCTTACCCTTGGCCTACTCAATGGGTACGCCTGAGATAGGGGCCCAGTGGGTTAGGCCTACTTACCTAAAAAAAAATTACAAAAAAGACTTCAAATAAAGTAACATGTTACAAATGTGGCAAGCTCGGCCATAAAGCCAATAATTGCAAAGTTCATAGAAAACGGTACTAAAATATGAGTAGAGTACCCAGATGTTCAAGAAAAAATAGTATCTTTATTTCACCTCAAAGATGCTCCTATTCAAGTAGAAAATTCATCATCAGATAACAAAGAAGATATAAAATATCAAATGAAATCAGTTTCAGATTTTGAGTCCCCACGAAATGAATTTTTAAGATTATGTTACAATAATCGCATTAATGTATTAAAGATGAAAAAAGAATTTTTCTAACTTAATTGATAAAATTCAAGATTATGTTACAATAATCGCATTAATGTATTAAAGATGAAAAAAGAATTTTTTTGACTTGAAAATATTATATTAAAGGAGCAATCAATATCTGCTCCACCAGTCATAAGTTTAACTGATTGTTTGATAAATACAAAACTCCAAATATATTAAAAAAGGTAGACACTCAAGATTTCAAAATTGAAATTAGCATTCTAAAGAAACAAGCAAAAGAATTACAAAAGGAATTGCTTTTCTCTTCAAACTAAAGGTCTTGAAATAGAAATAAGATTTGCCATTAATAGAAAACAAACAATTTCCACTAACGCACTACCAGATAATATTCCAATTCCACTGAAGAACCTTATGATCAACAATTTGTATCCATTATTGATCATTTTAATTTTCAAAAATGGTATGTTTATATTATTCTAAAAACAAAGGATAGTTTTGAAATGAATACAATATCACTCCTTGATAGCGGCATGGATCAAAATTGTACTAAAGAAGGATTAGTTTCATCCCAATATTCGGAAAAAATAACTATGAAAGCATTAATGGAATTCGAATAATTTTAAATTACTGCTGATACTACTATTTCTTCCACTAACAATTCCATTTTTAGTAATAGTAGTAGTCATTCAAAGTAGTTAAATTAAGTAGAGCACTAAGTTGCTTAACTGCTTTTCAAACTGAAAAATTCCAAACAAAAAATTGAAACTATTTATGAAATAGGTACTTTGACTACTCAATGATTTTTTCAATTAACCACCATGAAGCAATGTCTACTTTGTAAGAAGAATTTCAACCTATTAAATTACTTTCTAATAATGCAATTAAAAATATAAAGAGAAATATTGATACAGTCATCTTGGGATAGCTCAATTAGCATTTAAACCTCTTACCATATTAGAATTGGATTGCCCCATATTCATCGCCCTTAGAGATGATAGATTCATAAGAGAAAGATTCTTTATTAACTACAATTCAAACAAATTTATGTACTGGTCCAATTTATGTTAATTGCTGTCCAAAATTTTCAATTAATCTAACTGAAACATGGAAACTAGATGCCATAGTTTTAGATATTTATCTTCCTAATATTTCAAATGTTCAGTTTAGGGGGCATTCAAAAAATTTTGCAATCATTTATAGAGTTTATTTTCAAGTATTATCTTCACATCTTAACCCAAAGTCTCTATTTAAAACCTACTATGGATGAAACGATTCTATCAAAAGTTGAAACAAATAATTTTGCTAATTGTGCTCTAAAATTATCAAAATGGAATGAAATTACTATACATCAAGAATTTATTATTCAAAAGAGTATCCACCTAGAAATATTACCCAAAAACATATTCAACCAATTGTAGAAGAACCAGATGATAGAATATTTTTCACATTCAATTCTCTGTAAGAAAAACTATCCTCTTCAATTTATCAAGATGAGCATTCACACTTTACCTACTCTATGTCTCCTAGGTCATTCAATTATGAACCTCTTAACCTAGTACCTCCAATGAATAGTCATCAAGAATTTATTTCAAAACTCCGAGCTGAACGTATTGATTATAACGTATCATCCTCAGGATCTCCAACCCATTCTACGGTCAAGCCCCCATCCAATTCATATAATAATGTCATCTCTAAGTCTTTCACGATAGACAAAAAATATTTGAGAAAAGAACTTAATTCAGTTGAGAATAAACAACAAAGGATTGGTATTTGTCTTCTTTTAATAAAGAAGCTCGAAGTTATATAAGATAAGAGTAGTATTCATTAATGGAGATAATTGAAGTGAATATTCCTTTCGTTACTTGGTTTCTAATGTATACATATGAAAAATAATCTTTCAAACCCTTACAAAATTAAAAGTATTAATCGAAATTCAAACTTAGTACAAAAATAGATGTTAACAGATGTAAAAATTGTACAATCCCAAACTCCCCCTTTAAAAGAAGTAGTAGTCATTGCTTTTGAAGAACTATTCTAGCAACTTCTTTCAAAATAGGAACGCGTGTGACCTAGGAAATAGTCAAGTCAATTTAGAAGATATTCAAAAAATTTATTATCAAAATAATTATACTAATTAAATACTTCAAATAGTTTCAAAGCAAGTCAATATGGTTTCTACTCAAATAGAAGTGATAGCCAAAAAGAATGATATTAAGTCATTGATAGAAGATCTTAATTTAAATAAAGACGAAGAAAAATCAAAACTAAGACTCCTAGACAAAATATCCAAACTGTATTTCAACATTAATCGGCCTATTAGTCTAGAGTTACCAGACAAAAATAAAGCCTTTGGTTTCAAAGATAAATAAAAAATTGGACGAAACTCCAAATTCAAGTAATACAGTAAATATTGTGGAGTTTATCCATATTGATAATGATTAGGGATGACAACGGGTTGGATTCAGATTGGATGTATAGACATCCAAATTCGATCCAATTAATAATCGGATATGAAAATCCAATGCAAATTCGACTCCGTCGGATCGGATATTAAATCGGATTCGGATTGGTTTCAGATCGGATTAAATCTGGATATAATCGGATATAATCTAATTATGTATTTTTATTCAGTACTTACACATTTTTTTATTTCTAACCTTATTTTTGCTTATTTGTAAGCGCAATATTAAATACCTCTTTAATGTCAAATAACTTTTTATATTAAATATTTCAATGTGTTGAAGTAAAATGTGTTGGAAAAAGAAAATGCAAATTCACTTTAGAGTGAAAGGGATAGACAATAGTATAACAGCTATAAGGAAAGGAAAAAAGTATAACTTTGATTGACAAAGATAAGAGAGCAAGAAAAAGATCAGGAGAGAAGAAGAAATTAGCTAAGAAAGAAGAGTGTACTGCACATAGAATGCAGATCTTATGCGGATTTTTTGAGAGTTATCATATTAGGATTTTCCTATCTTCAAAAAAGTTGAAATTATTAGAAAAAGATATCGGATCAAATGTTAATCGGATCGGATGGACTCTCCTCCAAATCCGCTCGAGTCGGAGTCGAATTCGGATTATTTTTATCGGACTCTGAATCGGATTATTTTTATCGGATTCGAATCAGATAATTTTGCCTCGAATCGGATCAAATTTGTATCGAATTCGGACTATACTGTCATCCCTAATAATGATAATGATTTTGAACACTTCAATAAAATTCATAGAAAGCACTTTCTATACTACTCTATGACAACTTCACTAGATCTCCAACTAGAAAGTAGTAAAGCATTAACTACTGAAACATTTGACAGAAACTCAATTTATGAATGGAATATAGATGGCAAAGTGAGCGTGAAATAATTGCAATGCTCCATAGGATGCTTATTGCTTATAATGCTTATTATTGCAAATAAATGATTAACTAATAATATTTGATGTAATAACTTTAGTATTTATAAGAATATTAAGAAATTTGTGGGATTTATATCTCACAGAAGAGGAGCAAAATACATTAAGAACTCACAGAATGATCTAATGATCTCAAAGTTCTAATCCATAATATTACAATGAATTTTATAGGCAATTGAAATGAAGTCCATGCATCTCTTGAAATAGTGTTAACAAATTTAAGACACCTAACATTAGACGATTACAATTGGTACAAAGACCCTTACATTGTGTACTTATTAAAAAGAGATGATTGTGACAGCCATATTGGAAAGAAAAACTCATATCAAGATCACTTTCATTATTTTCTCGAAGAATATTTAATAAACTTAGAAAGATTGCATGAAAATATACAATATCATTTGATAAGATAACTTTTGGTCAATTATTTTGTTTCATTAAATAAGAAGGAATTTCCTTTTGTACTGAATAAACATTACTAGCAAAATATTCTTCTAAAAAACCTACAAAATGGAAAGACGTATGATCTTTTTGTAAAGCTTTTCGTCTTCAAAAGAAGAAGTCTCTTCTGTCAAAATATACGAAAGTGCAAGCTAGAAAGGAAAACAATACAAGTCCCAAACTGAATATATAAAACCATAATCTAAAACGACAATTACAAAAAACCCTCAAACAACAAACGTGTTACAAATGTGGTAAAGTTGGCAATAGAGCCAATAATTGCAAAGTTAAGAAAAAAGTTGGTGAAATATGCGCACAGTATCTAATTATTCATGAAAAAAATATCTCTATTTGAAACCTAAATCAATCAGAAAATGCATCATGAGATAATGATGAAGATATAATATATTAAATAGAATCAGATTTAGATTATGAGTCCTCAGAAAATGAAATTTTAAAATTATGTTATGATAATTGCATTAATGTATTAATAACCAATAAAGATGAAAATTTTTTTATTCGACTTAATTGGTAAAATTCAAGACATAGAATTAAAGAACAAATATCTTACAAACTCACAAAATATTATATTAAAGGAACATTCAATATCTCCTCCATCAACCATAAGTATGACTCGATTTTTTGACGAATATGAAACTCCAAATGTAGTAAAAATTGTAGACACTCAAAAGAAATTAATAATCTAAAGGAACATGTAAAAGAGTTATAAGATGAATTATGTTCTCTTTAAAGTAAAGATCTTGAAATAGAAATAAGATCAACATTAAGAAAAAACAAACCATCTTCCTCTAATGCGGAACTAGATAATATTCCAATTTTCCCTAAAGAGCCTTCTTAGCAGGAATTCATATCCATTATTGATCGTGTTAGTTTTCAAAACTAGTATATGTACGTTACATAAAAGATAGTTTTGAAATGAATGCAATAGCACTCCTTTATATGGGCCAAAATTGCATTAAAAAAACTATTAATTTCATCCCAATGTTATGAAAAAAAAACTAAAGAATGACTTTATAATCCTAATCGAGTGATAAACCTCTATTTGAACTCATTTTTTTCCTTTATTTGACCCCTTTTTCCCATACTTCTACACTGCATTTTAACAACAAAGGGTTAAATTAAGCTCCTTTGGTTCACATTCTGCTTATAGAGGTGTTTTCTTTTTCTTTTTCAAGAATTTTTGCGAAGAAAATAAGAAATTAACAAGTGTTGTAAGGAATGAACACCACATGGATATTTTCTAAGGAAAAAAAGAGGTCCAATGAAGTTTTGAGGGTCAAAAGAGCAAGAATGAAGAGCCCGAAAAGTGTAGGGTTAACCTATGCATAAAGGCACAACCGTGCAAAAATCTGTAGATTTTAGAGCAGCTATATAGAAAATTGCATGACCATGTAGTCAGCTAGTTTTAAAAGTGCACGAGTGCCCTTTTTTCGCGATGCTTAAGTAGATTGCGGAATCAGTTCAAGACATCTTTTTAGACTATCTTCTTGTACTTTTCTTTGAGCGATTTTAGGGTTTATTAGGAGAATATTGGAGACTTTTAGGGATTAGGAAATCATCAAATTTGAAGATTGATTTGCTCCTTCTACTTCAATAGATCTAAGCTTATCCCTCAATTATCTCCTCCTATTTAATATTACTTTTCTAGGTTTTTTGTATTAATCACGTTTATCAATCCGTGTTCTGCGATTATTGTTCTAAATATGATTAGATGCTAATTTCTCCTCTCGAGTTGGGTTTAGCCCCAATTATACTTCATTAATCATGATTTAACCCTTTGTAGAACTTGTCCATGTATTGGATTCTCACTTGATTGACCAATTGTTTGATGAAACTTTTGAAAGAGATTATTTCACTTTCCTTAATTAGGGTTTAGGGGAGCAACAAAAGTTAGAACCCTTACCTAACGTAGCTTTGTGAGCAATTAGAAATGTTAATATAAAAATAATTAGGGTTCTAATTAGAATTAACGATTACTAGATCTTGTGGCCTTCTAATTCTAGCCTCATGAAAATAGATGACTAGGATAATTTGGCTAAGTCTAATGACTTCCAAAAGAAGGCATAAATGGGTGTTAAATTTAGAATTTATCCACTCCAACTATTTATATAGGCATGGCGGAAAGGTTTAATGATTGATTGCAAGGCATAATGTTGTAGCAAATCCCTACCTGAGGTTTTTACTTTCGATTGCTCAATTCAATTTGTCATTACTCAATTGTTTTAGTTTAGTGGTGGTTTCCCAAAAATCAAAGTGACTAATTGCCTAACTTGAGCTACAAATCGAGTTTGGCACTTGAAAGCAAGTTCCTTGCGGATACAACCTATCTAGTCGTTGCTAATTACAATGGCACTGTGCACTTGTGACCATTTTTAATAAAACATTTTTTGTGTTGTTGCCGGAGGAGTTGTTCTTTTCAATGTCAAAACCAAGAAAAATACTCTAGATTAGGCCTTTTCTTTTAATGTTCAATTCTTCTTTATTCTTGCCTGGACCTACTTACACTTGGTATAGTTTTTGATTTGTATACACAGGCATAATAAAAGGAATCAGAATCCTAAGGTAATAAGAATCTCATCCCCATTGACCCTTAGATCGAAGTGACTGCACAAAGACAAAGCGATAGGACAAGAAGGAAGAAGAAAGAATCGAAGCTGCTATGGCTTAAGGAGAACACGATACGGTAATGTGGGATTATGCAATGCCTCAAACATATGGTGGCTAATAATCAAGGCGGACGACTTTGAACTCCGACCGGCTCTAGTCACATTTGCAAAGAGGGATCCGTTTGGTGGGCACCCCATGAAAAATCCTAATGTGCATTTTCGCAACTTCCTTGCAAAATGTGATGCCATCAAACTCTACGGGGGCACACTCTAAAAAGCCTTATTCAGCAAAATACTTTCCTTCTGGCAAGATTACAAAGGACATTACTTCCTTTACCCAACATCCTAAAGAGTTATATGAAGTCTGGGAGAGATTTAAGGATCTTTAGTGACAATGTCCTCATCACAATGTTCCTGATTGGCTTATAGTTCAAACATTTTATAATAGATTAGACTAGCCGATAAAAATTTCAACAGATGTCATGCGGTGATGCGCTCTCATGGGGAAGTTTATAGAAGCAACAAAAGCTTTGTTGGACAAAATGACATCTAATAATTACCATTGGTCTAGTGAGAGAGCCAGTTCAAAGAGAAGCACTGGCAAATATGATGTTGATACACTGGACTTTCCAACAAGCACAATTTGCACAACGGTTTGGTACACTTGGTGCCCCTACTCCTGGACATTGGTCGGGCATGCCTTATGAAAGTGGAGCTATTTGTGAGATCTGTGGTATTCAAGAACTTATGACTACTTATTTTTAAGGTACCTATCAAGGAGTTGAGCAAGCCAATGTCCTCCAAAACTTTAAAAGCCACAGCGTCAAGACAACCCCCACTCCAATATACTTGCTAATCTCCCACTTCTAGCTTCCTACCTATATGTGTGTGTATGTGTGTGTATTATATTTGTGTGTGTATATTGTTTTAAGTTATTTTGTGCATTTTAGCTCAGTTTTCTGAATTTCCATCTTTATTGACTTTGTTAAGTTATTTGTAAGTAATCAAAATTAATTAATGATATACATTATAAACACTATTTCTTTAGATAGTTCATGATTCATATATATATATATATATATATATATATACATGCGCGCGCGCGCACACACACATTTATATGTTTTTGATATGTCTTTAAAAGAAAAATATTGATTAGTTTGACCGCCGCCTTGTGTGTCTATTGTCACGCCACATCGTGTCACAATTGAGTCTGACTTAGTAAAAATGGGTAAAGTTGGGAACGTTGGTGGCTAATTTTGCAATTGGTGTTTATGGCGTCCAGCACTCCCAAACTTAAATAGTTCCAAGAACCCTTTACAAAAACATTATGTTTATGGTCGAACGTTAACCGATTAATGGTAATATCTATGCACTCAACAATAGGCCTGTCCATCTTTAACATGTGCAAATAAATTCAAACCTAACTTACAGTTCAGTCTCCTAATTAGCCAGTGTTTTGTCACAATTTGTACGTGCCTTTTCTTAGGTTCCTATTCTAGCTTCTTAACCCTGCAAGACACTTTTGACGAAATATTACCAACAAATGTTGCTTTTATTTTATAATTATCCACAATTACCAACCAGTGTCGTTGCAAGGGACGTAGGGAACTCAAAAGCATGCTTACAGTTATTTCCCCTCCACGCTGTCCTCGCTTCTCCACGCATCCCCGGCCCACCCTCTGCCTCAACCCTTTTCTGTTCCTCCTTCTCCCCCACTCCACTCATCCCCTTCTCTCTTCCCGAAAAGGATACAGCTCTGATATTTGGTGTTTAAGAGAAACTCAGAGTCATAGCAGCTATAATTAAAACTCTCACCTCCCTCAAAATTGCTGACCCAACTTTGTTGGTGTAGATCAATTTCAATAGAATATGATCGAAATGTATAGAAAAAGAGTGAGCAAGAGAGAGAAAGCGAGCAACACCATCAATAATAATGGAATGGGGAGGAAGAAATGCCAAGGCTAAGGTGGTGGTCCGGAGGCCAATGGACAGGCGGAGGAGGCCAAAATAGGGGGCCTTCCACTCACCTTATTGCAGCCTAGAAAGAGAAAGGATAGGGGGAGGGAGTCGGTAGTAGGTGGTCGATTTGGGGGCAGTTTAGATGCGGGTTACAGCAGTTCGAGTCAGCTTGGAGGTAGTATGTTAGGTTGTTGTGATGGTGGCGGGTTAGGATAGGTTGCGGTGGAAAGCTTGGTGTGTGGGGGTGTGTGTGTGTGTGTGTATATATATATGTGTGTGTGTGTGTGTGTGTGTGTGATTGTGTGTGTGTGTGTATATATATATATATATATGTACATATATATATATGCACACACATATATATATGTTTTCTCTTATAAATATATACATATATTTTTATAATTTGATTTGATATACAATTGCCAGTTCTTTTCTAAGGATTTTGTCAAATCAAATCTAGTAATATAGATTTTATGATTTAGAAAAAATTTAAGAAAAATGAATTTTTTATTTGACAAAATAAATTATATTTGTTCTATAACAACAATAAATAGATGCTTTTCAAATTAAAACATATTGAATTCATCATGGGGCAGGTTCTAATAAATTTTGAAATTGCTACATAACAAATTATTCATTGCTCACTATTTCTAAAAAAATTGAATTAAAATAATGAATATTATTTTATATTAAATATGAGCATCACTTATGAAAACAATTAGTCATATATTTATTACTTATAAAAAAAAAAAAACCATAAACACACATATAGACACACATATGTGCGTACGTGTGTGTATGTGTTTTCTTAAACAATCTAAAGCTTGAATACTAAACTCCAACCCCGAAAAGCTAAACCCTAATCTAACCTTTAACCCTAACCCTTACCGAACATTGGTAATGAGTTGATATTGTTTTCTTATGGGACATGTGATTAATAAAGCCGTTGATGTTTAACAAAACCATAATCATATATAACAATATTCATTGTTCACCAGAAACGCCTTCAAGTGCACGAGTTGTCATGGGATTCTTAAGTTTTAGATAATATACACCAACGTGGGTTGACCGTATACGGCAACCTAGGTTGAAGTTGTACGCCAACCTAGGTTAACTAAGTTATAAACATACCACATGTTGAATTAATTCACTTAATTTCTTACTAGCTGTATGATAATAATTAAGCCAAAACAGTGAGTTGCTTAACTTTTATTAATTAAAAATTATCAATGCCTAACCATTGATCCTAATTTATCATATTTGAACCTTAGACTCAACCATAAACCCTAAACCTTAAAGATTTATTATTAGGGTTTAGGGTTTACATTTAGGGTTAGGGTTTATCACGAATTTTATAAGTAGAAGCTAGAACGTCTATTATGATATAAACAAATATGATGTAAAACTATAAGGTTTGTGGCTTAACATTTAAGGCTTGTGATTTTGGGTGGAGTTCTGGGGCTCTCGACTATTAGGGTTTAGGATTCGACTTTTGCGGTTCAGGGGTTAGAGTGTACTGTTTAAAGTCTAGGATTTTTTAGGGTACAATTGATGACTCTAATGTTAATTTGATGACTCTCATGTTATTGTTTATAGTTACACACACATCCCTTCATATTTAATGGTGGAATGCATCACAAGTAATAGATTTTAGACAAGCTTTAAATCTTAATTGGATACAATTTGAACAAAAAAATTAAACTTGTTAACCTTGTCTTTATAAATGGTATTCATGGTTTGGGCTATCTTGTTTATTAGGTTAACAGATGAATATGGTATTCTTAGAAGCACATGATTAATGTGGTTTTAAAAGTCAACAATTTAGTATTATGAGCCTTAAAGTTTACACCTAAACCTTTATTTTTGATACTTGAGTCTTAGGGTTCACACCAAACCATAAATCCTAAACATTAAACCATAAACATTAGGGTTTTGTATCATGTTTGTTTGAGTCACACACCCCTAAGTATCAAACCTAAAACCCTAAAATAACTAAATTTTATACTTATCTCTTTAGAACTCTAACCCTTAAACAACCTTAAATGTTGAAAGTTAAACCCCAATCCGAACCCCTAAACTCTAACGTTGTGGTTTAATAATTTGTGTTAATAGTCTATATACATTTACCGTACGTGAAGTATACCTAAAACTACTTGCGTAGTTTAGCTTGACGTTCAAGTATACATTAACAGTTATTACATACCCTAAGGCCTAGATCTTAAATTCTGACCCTAAGCTACAAAATCTTGATTGTAAAATTATGATTTATTAAAATTTATGAATTATTAAAATATACCTTTTAAGTACTAAAATTAACTGCTCTCAAAAGTCTTGTATACATAACATGGGTCATAAAATAATACAGTTGAAGGACACATACATAAGACAGCTTCTTAAATTATATTTTTTTTGTCATTTTAAAGTATCCCACTATAAGATAACACGCGTTTAGAAACCGAAATATTCGGTTTCAAAAAGGTAAAATCGGTTTCTAAATACAATTAGAAACCGAAAGTTATCCGTTTTCGCAAGCTTGGTTGCAAACTAACTCTGAAACTGAATTTGATTCGGTTTCTAAATCTGAAACCGAAATTTGAAACCAATTACACATCGGTTTCTAATATTTGGAAACCGAATATAGCCATTGGTTTCTAATATTTGGAAACTGAACAAAGTCATCAGTTTCTAGTATAAGGAAACCGAATCTATACATCGGTTTCAAACAGCCGAAACCGAATACAATGATCGGTTTCTAATATTTGAAAACCAAAAAAACAACCGGTTTCTAATATTTGGAAACCGAATTTGTACATCGGTTTCTCATGTTTGAAACCTATCATGTTGTTCGATTTCTAAATTTTGAACGCAAACAACATATTGCTGTCAATTTTTGGTTTTCGGTTTCTAAATTTTGAAACTAAATTGAGTTATTCTTCCTGTTTCCATGTTGGTGCCAAACTAATTGTGGACAACACCTCTTCCAATAAAACCATAAGCAAACACAACTCAATCATTTGCAACTAGAATGCATAATATATAATTCATATATATAGGAGCGCCTACAATAATGGCGATTTCAAAAGGTAGAGCTACTTGCTAAATTTACAGCCCCACACAAAAGTTCAAGATTTGAAAGTATGTAATACTCCAAAATACAAATCTATATGGATCCTTAAGTGACATAATTGGTATCCACAAAAGTGAAGGTATATGCATAGTAGAGATCCAAAGCACCCAAAATTAGTATGCATCTCTGTGCATATATTTTTCAAGCAATCTACTTTTCTGAATCATGGTTCAGAGAGTACTGCAGTAGTCTTGAAACCAAATCAACAGCCTCCGAAGGCATGCATTTGTGAAATATCTGGAGAAAAGGTTAAAAAAAAGAAGAAGTGAATATACACATCTTAAAAAGAATGAAGAGCGTATTCATTTACTGTACTGCAGAATGTTACGTTATGCCATGGATGAGCTTTAATTTGGGGGAACTTGAATTCTGTGTAGTTAGGATTCATGCATTTAATCTCCTCTCTAGTTGGTGTGCCCAAAACCTGTGAAAATGGCAGGGTGATATCAGAAGACTAGACAACTAAAGCAACGTATGGGTAAGTACAATAACAGCGCAAAGTTAAACATGGATTATCGAACACATTATCATTCCTTGATCGCTATAGGGTCATCAAAAATTGTGTCATGTAGCTGCATTCTCGCCTCAATCATGTCACCAGAAGAACCTGCTCCCGCCACCCCCCAACCCCCCCAAAAAAGAAAAAGAAAAAAAAACCTATACCCTAAAAGGGATCAAGGGAAAAAACAGAGAAAGTAACAGCAAATGTGTCGACCTTTCACAGACTACTAGCCTACCACCCGTCAAAAACTTCCAAGTATAGCCGAAGAAATAGCATACCGAAACAAGTGTCAAGAAATTTGGTTAGAGAAAGAAACAAGGCCTGTATCATGCCCAAGTACGCGATAAGGAATGCCAGCTTATGATAGAAGGCTAAATAATTCTTTTACCTTGAAGATGCAATTGAAGATGCAGAGCCTCCAAAGGTTGAAACCAAGAACAGTAGACAATATCAAAAATCTTGGCAAATGACGACTATAGCATGCACTTGAAATCCTAAAAAGGTACCTGGTATGTGTATAGTTTTACATAAATCAGAGGCACCCTCTGCCTCATCTTATTATAGTGCTTTATCACTCGATGGACAGTTTCAAGGACATACTCAAGAACCAAATTGAGGTAGAGTTCATCCTTATTAGTAGTTGAAAAAAAGCAATGCTTCAAATAGACAACATTTGGGTAGTCAAGAAGACGAATTATCTGCAACTCACAATTCTTGTATCTCTTGTCCTGAGGAACCTTCTTTATAGCCACAAGTTTCACCTGTTTCTAGGCACTTGGCCTAAGCATATATCTGAAAACAAGAGTTAAAAGCAAGCAGAGTATTTGCACGCAGGCTAATGATATAAGCTCTCAGTCGTTGAAACAGACTTTACCAGAAACACAACTCCAAATGATCCATGTCGAATGACATGCTATGCCATGTAACTAATGGTCTGAAATTATAGCTAAAGAGAAAGGAACCAGATAAGTAGATGTTTTGGTTCTATAATTCTATGATACGAAGGCTCAAAATACCAACATGCAAACAGATCAAAACCAGCAATATTGAATATTTATGACCACAGACAAGAAATCAGATGTGGATAACCAATTTACTATGATATTTATGGATAAATAAACTTTTACCACTCTACCTGCTTTGGCTGGCCATTCCTACCGCCAATTGTCATCACTATTATATGTCTGGTCTCGGTACCATTACCAAATAACAACCGTTGGTTCCATGTCCTGAAATATTTAAAGATCCAATCAGCAACTGATAACAAGCATATCAAAACCATACAGCCAGAAACAAGAGAGAAATGACCCACCTTGTCATCTCTGATTTCCATTCCATTCATTTCTTCTGGAAGCCTATCCATAGCATTACTACTAGATTCTCTCAAACCAGAGGAAGGTGCCAACCCTACCGAGGCCATTTGCTCAAGGTGTTCTTCTAACCCAGCTCAATCACTCATGCATCTAACGGTTCAAACTAACAATATTTAGTAAGGTTATAAGTTAATCCTATATCAAGGACATCAAATAACAACACAGAACACATTGAAGTCCCACAATGTAACCCTGAGCATCTGAAAAATGACTGAAGCAAAGACTGCAGCAGGCCAATGATACCGTGTCCTTCATTTAGCCAGATATGCATCACTTAGACATCTATCTACCCTTAAAGAAAAGGGCAATCAGAAAATGGGGACTGAAGGGAGAAACAAGTATGGGTATCAGCTGTGTTACAGTAGAAGACACACTTCAGTTCATCACAAGCTGGACAATAAAATTAACATGCATTGCCCAGAGTGAAAATTTGGAATCGATTTGAAAACAACAAAACATGATTTGAAGGCAACCAAAATATGAGAGTGAAGCACAAGCCACACCATTAATAAGCATTACCAGAACTTGATTTTCGAAAACCCTAATGTTCACTCGGGCAAAAATCGGAACAAAAAACTTACAATTTTCACCAAAAATGAAAAAAATTAAGCGTACCTGAAGTCGAGTTGTTAGAGATGGAGCAAATTTCACCAAAGATGGACCAAATGCTTGCTGGTTTTGCTGGAGATGGAGCAAATTCGTTTAGGTGTTGCAGAGATGGAGCAATCGCCCCCCTCTGTCCTCGTTGTTGGAGTTGAATTGGTGGAGATGGACCAAGCGACCATTAACGTTACTGGAGATAGGCGTACGTTTGGCGGAAGAAGAGACAGGACATCTCTCTCTCCAATTTTCCTCTCTCCTCGGTGAAAGATCTGGCCGATTTAGGGTTTGGGTCTGGGCGTATTTGGAGGAGAAGGTAGCCAGCAGCGGAAACCAATGAAAATAGAGGGAGGTTAATTTTTGGGGTACTTGGGGCAAAATTAAACCCATTTAATTTTAAAATAAATCAAAAATAAATTAAACTCTGAAACCAAAATTTTAATCGGTTTCCTTTTAGAAACCGGCCTCTGTGTCGGTTTCCAAGTTTTGAAACCGATGGCTTTATCCGTTTCAAAATTAGAAACCGCAGAAACAGTTTCTAATTGTGGTTTCCAAATGCTTCTTTTGAAACTGATTTATATTCAATTTCCAATTTCGGTTTCTAATCCCATGTTTCCTGGTAGTGTCCCTCTTCCTCATAAAGAGAATAACTAAATTAATTATATTTTATTAAAGTAAAGAAAGCATAATCTTGGGAGAAAAATTCAAATACCAATAAATTCTACTCTTTTTCAGAATTGTAACTAGATGTGACAAACAAGTTATTAACTATATTAGATTCAATCATAATTAGATTTTAAAGGGAGGGGGTGAATATATTTATTTTTAGTTCAATTTACCTTTGAATTGAAAACATAGTTGGAATTAACCGATAAATAATAAAGTACTATAATTTTCTTTCTTTAAAAAGAGGCTATGTATTAGATTGAGTTCCACCTTAATTATCAATATAGATTTAGATCAATTTATTCTATCAGATTATTCAAAATTCATCGTATTCAAGTGTACTATTATAATTAATTTAATACATCGGCCCATAAATAATTAGTTCAGTTATTCATGAAAATATTGGTCGATTCAACTGTGCTTTCTTTAAATTTACATTTGAGTTGAAAATAATAGGGAGAACAACAACAACAACAACAATAATAATAATTAGAATAATAATAATAATAATAGTAGTAATAATAATAATAATAACAATAATAATAATAATAATAATATAAACGAAACAATAATAGTAATAAGAAATAATAATACGATCAGAACATATAAATGAAACAATAAAATAATCTAATTTTCTTGTTGCCGAAACTAACGTATTCAAAATCAAATTGATTTAGAAATGAAAAGAAAATTCGCTCCAAAGAAATATGGGAAACAACCCTGGCCAGCATTCCATTTCAGAACATATAAATGAAAGAATAAAATAATTTAATTTTCTTGTTGATGAAACTAACGTACTCAAAATCAAATTGATTTAGAAATGAAAAGAAAACTACGCTCTAAAAAATTGTGGAAAACAACCCATGTCAGCATCCCATTTCTTATCCAAAAGAAATCGAAAAACAACCCGTATACTTTAAAAAAATAAAATAGTTTTGTTCCATCTTCCTCCCCATTTTCTTTCCCTAGGCGTAAAACAAGAACCGCTGCCCGAAGCCCCGGATGACGGTACTATCTTCTCCTCCATCCCACCACTCCGGCTATCTAAGAAAGACCCACCACTGGATACAGGCCTTTCTTTATATTCTATTTTTATGTTATTTTTGTGAGAGTTAGTTGGATTTGTGATGAGTTGGCAATTCTGTTAGGAAGTTAGCGGAAAATCAGGGGGTTTGGACAAGGTAACAGTGCCTATAACATGGCACCAGGCATTATGGAAATCAAGCATAATTTGAGTGGCAATTCCTCTCCTTCTATCCTCTCCCTTCCTCCCTCTATCCTATTCTCTTCTCTTCAAAATGAGCAATTAATCCCGAGCTCCACTTCCAGCAAGCTTGTGGTTATATCCTCATTTTTGGTTACTGCATCACAGATGCGTGGATCGCAGTTTCAAAACTTCTTCCTGGCTTTTTCAGTCAAAAGCTGTCTTTCTTTGGGGGGAAAAAAAATTACCCCAAGTTTTCCAATTAGACAACTCGGCTCTACTCTCACTCTTGGTTTCGACTTTCGCCACTGCTCTACACAGAGAGGCAGAACACTCCCCCCTGCCCACCTACATTCCTGCTCGCCCACGGCCCCATCCGCAGATCCCGGCACACAGCGGCCGCCCTCGACCCGCCCAATCGCCCACTCTACCGGCTCCCCTTCCCTGCCGCCACCAGGACGACATTGTGAGGTACAATTTACAAACCCTAAATCCAGTTCTAAGTACTCAGTTTTAATTTTAGCTATTGTTTGCCAAATTTTCAATTGTTTGGCCTTTAATTACTTGGATGGTTAGATTAATTTTAATTGTTTAAATCATTTGTCAATTGTGATTGCATGTGTTGTTCATTACGTGGATTTTTGTTGATTAGTTACAAACCCTTTCCTGAAGCGACCACTGAGTTACCCCTTGGTGTAACTTGTCCGAAACCAGCAGACTCATTCTCCAATTTTGATAAGGAAAAAATACTTCAAATGACTCAATTGTATCTAGATGATTCTGATGAGTTGGGCATTGAGGCACTTGGTTGTGAACTTGATACTTTTATCATCAATGTGCATTACGATGGGAGGTTCTCCGACTTGAGGAGAATTGGTGAGCTTTCAAGGAAACTGCTTAGCTTTCAAGGAAACTGCTTCAAATGAAGAAGCGTTTGAGCTTTCCTCGGCTATATCTATTTGTGAAGTTAGCATTACTTTTACCAATTTCCACTTCAACTGTTTAAAGAGTATTCTCAACGATGAAGATTATCAAGGCCAATTTGCGTGATAGAATATCAGATGAGTTTTTAAATGACACTGTTGTTACTTCTTTTGAGAATGATCTTTTTGAAAGAGTATCAAACGAAGACATGTATCATTTCCAAGGCATAAAGGCTCGTCGAGGACATTGTTTTACTCTGTCTGGGGAGTTGTGGGTTGTCGTTTTCGAAACCCTTCCAATCTCTCAATAGGTGTCACATGTTTAGCATTTGTTACATTCTTTCTGGAATCAGATTATGGATTAATGCCTTTTTCTGAGCAGAAGCTGGTCTATAATAGGTTAGTTGTCTGGAGATGTTTAAATTGTCAGTTTATTCAGATTTTCTCCCTGATTTGGTTCTTTAGTTTCATCTGTTGCTCATTATGTAGGTTTCCATACTTTCTCAAAGAATGTCCAGTGTTTCTTCCATGGCATAATGTCAGACTCATCAGTTTTCAATAGAATGATGATTCATCTGCGTGAAACATGCAGGTAAGGACGATTTTTTTATTTATTTATTGGAGCAATAGTAATTCTTTATTTTTTGTAAAAAATAATCTTATGTGGTTGCCTTTTGGCTGTGAAATTACAAGGTATTATACTGGTTTTCCCAAAGATTTAGGGCCTTCACGTGTAATTCACTTTACATCAGAGCGTCATTTTGTCCAGCTACTTCACCAAGGCTATCCTATGGTTGTTGCATTTACTATCAAGTAATAAAACAGTGATTTTCCATTTCTTTCCCTCATATTCTCTCTTGAAAATTCCTTGTCTGCTTAGCCACATGTGACTCATTTGGGTCTCTGATTCAATGATTGTAAATATGTAGGGGTAATTACACAAAACATCTTGACAAAGTACTGGAGGAGGCTGCAGCAGAGTTTTATCCCCATGTCAAATTTGTGAGAGTAGGTTTCCTTGTAATTTTTCTGCTTTTGATGAAATAGATACTTTTTTACTTGTAAATTACCACTTCTTGTTTATGTGAAATAGTTGAGAGTAGCAATTTATTACTGTGATTTGATCTTCTAATCATCCTCTCTTTTCTATCCCCTGCAAGAATTTCAGGTGTCATGAAATAGTAGGGAATAAAAGAAACCTCTGCATGAAGTTTGTGCTTCAGCGAACGTAAACTTTAGCATATTTAGCTTTGATTCTACCTTTTGTAACTTTTCAATCCTCCGTATATATTACAGGTTGAGTGTCCAAAATACCCAGGCTTTTGTTTAACACGGCAAAGAAAAGAATACCCATTTGTTGAAATATTCCACAGCCCAGAGCAACAAGTATGTGTAATCTTTATACTCTTTCAGTAGTCCATATTCTTGTCATGAATATCAGACAATCATGTTCTTGCTATGTGCTGGACAGTAAGCTATATATAATTTAAGTACTATGCCTCTTACATACTGTGCATCCTTTCACCAAATACCCATTAGATGCTGGCCTCTCCCCAGTACTCATGAAATTTAGCTATAGTGCATTGCAAGGTTCACTTTTGACTTTTGATAGGTTATAACTTGATTACTTTGGCTGTTAATTTGTTTGACTTTCACATATACAACTAGGTACATAATCTTTTCGAACATGTCGTAGGAATTTTAACAAGTGAATTATATCTCCAGTGTGAAAAGTGATCCTCTCAGATTTGTTTCAAAGACCATTTTCACAAAACTATGTTTTTTGTGAATTTTCTTTCTTAATAGACTAGAGTCATATTTTAATTGGATGAGAACAATAGCCACATCAAGATTGGACAGAGTTCTGCATAAATCCCTTTCATTCCTCTTCCCTCCAAATCTTTTTTGTGTTTTGTAAAAAACAGCCTACTGAACTGATGGGGTAAGGTTGCGTAGATTTGCATCTCCCCAAATGCTACAGTGGCAGGATCCATGCTTAATCTTTTATCATTGTTGTCCAAACCCCCCCCCCCCGGGTGCACATACACAAAAGAGAGGGGTAAAGGATAAATTTGGTGCAAAAGAACAAAAACTAGGATAAACAAAGATATTAACATATGTTTTGGGTTGTTGGCTGTTTCTTTTCTCTCCTGCAGGCATCTCGTGGAAGAGTTGTTGATCCAAATGTTACAAAGTACTCAGTCAAAGTCTTACCGGTAAGCATCTGTTGATGTAGATGACTAGATATAGCTCTTGTGGTTCCTAGAAAATCTGAGTTGGCATGGCCACTTGTTTACACTTCACCACCATATAGCAGTTTTGATGATATATGTATGTCTTCATGCACTCAGTGTCTGCTGGGATTCTTATACTTCATATTCAGGTTGTTTGCAACACTCTTGGGTTGTGCCTTATTTTTGATCGCCTAAGATTGACAAATGTTGAATCAAATGAGAAAATTCTTTGGGTTTATTGATTATTTGGAGCGAACTGTTTTCCAAGGAGACCAAGACCCTGTTTGGCAATTAGCTGTTAGCTATTGGCTGATTGTATTAGCTGTTAGTTGTTAGCTAATTGTATTAGCTATTTGATTTAGTTGATTACATTAGCTGTTTCTAAAAAAAGGTTTTGATAAAATTAGCTTTTTCTAACAAGACTACTTGAAAAAATTTCACTTACGCCCATAACATAATTTCATTATTTTCTTAGCAATACAATTATTTTTTTTGTGAATTAATTTTTTTCAAATATGAGTTATGAATTATAAATTGTGGCTTATGAAATATATAGATTCACATTTATATCTTCACCCTAATTTGATATTTATTATAATAATATTTTTGTTTAACATTAACTTAATTTCTTTTTTAGTGACAATTTAAATTTATATGACATAATAATATTTAGAATATTGTACATCCCAAAAGGCTAATTAACCTTCATTATTTATTAAAATAAAAAAATATTTAAATTAAAATCATTGATTTCTTGGGTACAAATCCTCATGGATGATCTCCTTCTCTAAGTTGTTGAGTTGATCTCCTTCTCTAAGTTGTTGAGTTGAAAGAGGAGGGTAATGGAGAAGAGAAAGAAGTTAGGGCAAGCAAAATGAACGAATGAGTATCATATTAACAAAAAAGTAGGGTTTTCGTTTTGAATATCATTGAATGTAATTTTGACAAAAAGAAATGAGCAATATCGTAATTTTGGTATTAAATAGTAAAAAGCTCTTGTAGAAAACTCATCCAAAGAACTTTTTACAAATTAGCTTTTCGGGTACAAAAAGCTAATACAAATAACTATTTAACCAAACACCTCAAAGGGCTTTTTGACCAAGGTCAAACAGTTAATACCCTCAAAAAGCTCTTTTTGGCCCCAAAAAGCTCTTTTTGGCTCCAAAAAGAGCTTTATCAAATAGGGCCCAAAGCTGTCATGGATTTTCCCGTGAAATTCTTTCTCAGACTGGCTTCTGTAATTAAGCTCATCTTATTCTTATCAGAACATAGTCTGTCTCCAGGGGAAGTTCTTAAGGCACTGTGGCACTTTGAAGCTATAAGACATTCATATTCCCTGCATTTGAGTGAAGACGTTTGTTCAAGGAAAGGGGAGAATCTTTCATGATATCGAGAAGTGTAGTCCAAAAAACCCTAAAAAAATAAAAGGAAGTTCATTCATGGTTGTTTCAGGTCGCATTTCACAGTTTTATGCATAGAGCATTGTACACCTTTATCTATATGGGATTCATTTCTATATTCCTATCAACAACGAACCATCCAAAAATATTCTTTTGAATAGTGAACTTTGATCTATGTCAAAATAGTTTGTTTAGGCCATGTCTAAACCTGGTTGAAATGGCTGGCTACATGGATTTTAGTTCCTAAGAATGGGTTAAATACTGTAAGAAAATAGTGCACTTTGTTATTGATTAGAAAACATAAAAATTGGAGCAATATCCTTTGAAGTTGCTGACAACATAATATAAATTTTTTGGGGAGCAATATCCTTTGAACTTGTTGACAACCGAGAAAGGATGTGATGATCAACTCCTTTTTACGTTGATATCTGAGTAATAAGCATTAGTCTCAGGTATGGGGGCTGGGAGCTAGCTTCTTCAAGTCCGGAATATGCATCCTTTAATTTGCATTTTTGTGATCCTAATATGGGTAAGGTGAAAATTTCTGACTACTTGATTACTGTTGTGGGATCAATAGAAAGGGATATGGAATGTATCTTATGCTGCCCTGAAGCCCCATGTGTTGCACATACTACTTTTCTCTTTGATCACTTCATCTTTTTAGAAGATATAGTACACTTAACCGGATACTTAGAGCTTTTTGAAAGCTTGGGATGATACATAACTGCAAAATTAAAACAAAAGGATACTAACCTTTCTAAGGATGGGGCAAGGATTAAGGTTTTCACCAACTAAATAAAACCTTGTGAGCAATAGTATTAGATGTTGGAAGTGTAGCATATTTGGCTTGTGATGGCTTATGGCAGTGTGATTTGTAGCTTTGGTGAATGATTTTACTCTGCTATTCAAATGTAGATGGTAAGGGAGAGAGTGGAAATGATATATTTGCATTATTTTATAAAGGGACATTCTAGTCAGTTATTGATAGGTAGAATGTATAGTTGCTGTTAAGGCAGTTCATATCACAGTAGCATTTGATCAGGTCTAATAACATCTAGTCAATATTCTACATGTCATAGTAGCATGAGTAGCACTCAACATTTACTTGTATAGATAGGTAGAATGTGTAATTGCAGTTAAGGCAGTTCATAAAACATCAAAAATGGCAGAATTATGTCACTAAAGCTCCACCTTTGTCCTTTTTTTTGGGGGGGGGGCGCATTGGACCTTAGATTTTATAGGTGTAGATTGTGTACAACTAGGTTCATTAAGCATCATAACTTCATAAGCATCTCCTAGTCTAAATTAGGGCTGTCAAATAGGTCGGGTCGGGTTCGTGTTCGGGTCGAAGTTAAAGGGGTTGAAAACCCCCTGACCTGAACCTGACCGGTTTAATAAACGGGTTGAAAAATCCAACCTGAAACCGTTTTAACATTTAAACGGGTCAACATGATTCTGACCTGTTTAACCCGTTTAAGTTAAACGGTTAGAATCAGGTGCCATTTACCTGTTTAACCTGTTTAACCCACTTAAGTTTCAAACTTTAAATGAACATGTGTGTGAGCCTGAGATTACAGCTGGACACTTTGTAAACAATATATGATTGCATGAATTCTTGGTATACCAACTACTCAACAAACCAGGCTAGTCTAGCCAACAAATCAACAACCATGGTCCATGAAGGACATTGAAGGCACATCTGCCTCACTACCTTCAACTTATTCATAAGCTATTACATCACCAAACTAACAAGTTCAAAAGATATTACAAACCAGCAAGCCTAGTCTAGCCAAATGAGTACAAAACAGCAAGCCTATCATAAGCTGCCTTTTCAAATTTTCAGTTCCATACTTGCTATCTCCAGGATAAGTTTGACCATATTTTTTGCATTTACAAAACAAATTACCCTCTTCATCAGGAGGAAGGAATTTATAATGTTTTCACATAATAGAAGTTAACTTTCGCTGATGTTTTAAGGGCTTACCAACACCAGCATCAGTAGCATGAGGCTTATACGCCCCTATTTGAATGGTAGTTGGCTATAGGCCTCTTTGCTTCCCTATTGTTCGCTTCAGCTACATCCTCACCATTTGAATTAATATCAATGGGCATTGAATCTTCATAATGTGACGCCATTCTATTCACATTTTAAAAAAAATGTTGCAATTAGCAAGCAAACATCAACCATTAACAAAATACAGAATCAGCAAGCAAGATCGAAAGTTAAAAGTCTTACTGGGTTATAGATCGAAGGCTGACAAATTGTTGGCATGGGAACTAAAACGAATTATAGAGGCAAATGCATGTTAGAGAGGAAATCATCTTCACATACTAATCATATTACACACTAATGATGTGATAGATCTTTAAAAATCATCTTGACATGCTAATTAAATTACATACCAGAGAGGGAGAGAGAAAGACGGAAAGAGAGACAGAGGAAAAGAGACTTACCAGAGATGGACTGAGGGGTGGCAATTTGACCGGCTTCTGAGTGGCGATGGCCGCGACTTCGACCGACTTTTGAGGAGATCAGTAAGCCCTAGAGATCAGTAGCGAGGAGATGGGACGAGGGGAGTGGAGAGGAGATGGGGAGATCAGATCAGTAGAGAGGAGATGAGAGGGACGACTGAAGGTTGAAGAAACTCAAGCAAGCTCTAGCTCTGTGTGGAGGAGTGGTATTGCGAATGAAGAACTTAAGAAGGCAAGAAACCTTTTATATTTAGGGTTTTCACTTGATAGGGTGGGCTTTATGGGCTTAGGAACCAAAAATGTGAAAAATATAAAATTTGAACTCTCCGCCCCCCGCCAAAAATCTGAAAATTAAAATTTCAATGGCCCCCAAAAATGTTCAAAAAAACTGCACATAATTATATACCAATAAACGAGTTAAACGGGTTAAATGAGTTACTGTAAACAGTTAAACCGGTTGACCTGCTTAACCCGTTTATTTAAACGAGTTAAATAGGTATTTTTTCGTGTCGAAAATTTCATCCTGAACTTAACCCGTTTAATTAAACGGGTTAATCGTGTCAATCCATTTAATTGAACGGGTTGAAAATCTTTACCCAAACCCGCCTAATTTCGTGTTCGGTTCGGATCGGTAATCGTGTCAGGTCAGCTTTTGACAGCCCTAGTCTGAATTCTATATTCTTCCTGTTCTTGAGTTGAAATGGAAATTCTATTAGACATCATTAAGTTGTCATGGCTTTGTGCCTAAGTATTTGTTTCTTCTTTTGCATTTGCAGTTCAATTACGACCTCAGTGCCTATGGATTTAGAGAATTCTTCAGGCGACATGGAATTCAAATGTCTGAGCCGGAGTGAGCCTCAGTGAAGTTGTATGTTACTTTCTCTCCAGATTGGTACGAGCTTGGGCTATAGTTTTCCAGCTATTTCTAGTTGTACATGAGCTCTTGCAAAAAGGTGATAGATGGAGACAACCGTTGTCTGGGCATGCAGCAGCAGGGAGCCTGAGGTGACATTGCTATATTGTTATTCCTAGAACTTGACTAAAATTTCCTCCATTATTCGGGCTATGAAAGGATAAAAGTTTCTTTATGTTGACACCGCCTCTTGCTAAAGCAGAGCTGTTGTACCTTAGATGCTTATGTATTCGCTTGCTTGTGCTCGGGTCCAACCGTGATCCCAATCTGTTGGCTCTTTTATGTAGTTTGGAATGGCCCTACGTAGAATTTGTTGCTTCTTCCGCTGGTCATTGTAAAGTCCTGAACCCCCCCCCCCCTTTCAATGTGGAGGATTGCATCCACACTGTCGGATCCTTTGTTGATGTGGTTTATTTGAATTCGTTGGATCTAAAGAAACTATGGTTATGAGATTTCGTCCCCGAAACATAACGTAAATACGACTAATTGCTATTTGTGTTGTACTATTGTTTAAACTAGCTTTTTCCTACAATTTGATCTATCAAACTAGGTATTGGAGCATTGTTCTTTGATATGTTGATTCGAATCAGACTCAAATCTATAATTAGGTTGAGCAGTAAGGTCGGTTATTTGCCTGCCCCCATTTCTATCTACGGGGCAGCTTCCTAGTTTGTCATCTGTTTCTATGTGCAATCCTGTAAGAATATTTTCATCGGCTAAAAGTGGAGCCCAACCAAACTCATTCTCAATTGTTTGTTTAAAAGGCTGTTCTGGTGCGTGGTTCATACTGGATGATTCTCTAAAAACAAAAATCATTCCTAAATCTTATTTCTCAAAGAAGTGACTTATAATTGTCTACTGGCCCTCATGAAACTATCGTGATTATTCTTTTTAACTATACGTTGCCACTATTTGTAGCTATATAGAAAGGCCACACAGTTCATGTCATGGATTTATTACTTCAAGTCACGAGTTTGGATTGATGGCTTTCTTGCTAAAGAAAAGAAATTGAACCTTATATAAGAAAGATCATGATGAAACCTAAGCAACTGAATCAAGGTAGTATGAAGCAATTAGTGGAAGCAGCTTCTCTCATCCTATGCTTTATCTTATTAACTCATTCTGATAATAGCTTCATCTTGGCCACGAATCGCCTACCACTTGGCTTTGAGTCACAAGAACTTGACCAACTTCAAGTTGTCGGGCAACAGGAACTTGAGGTTAAAAACCTTGAACCACCTCAACTTATCAAGGTCACAGGTAAACCAATAAAAGAAAGAAATCTCTTCTTTTTCAACAATTAATTGCTACTACACAGTGCAATTATGAGGTAGCGAAAATATTGCCATCTATCCTAAAGTATATCGTGATTTGAGAGTATACCTACTAAACAAATCCCAAACTAAGAGATACCTCTTTGGAGGCATGCTTATACAACCGTCTTTCAAGCAACACCAATGATTCAAGCGTTTTTCAGGTCAAACCAAGGATAAATTAACATGTATCTCAATACCCAACTTCAGCAAGGAAAGAGAGGGCCAAACCTGATCGTATATAGGGCTCAATTCTGAATTGACCAAAATTCAGCTATTGATGTTTAATTGTATACTACTGTGTTAAGCTTGTTACTCAAAACTGACAGCAAACTGAATACAATTCAAACTTGCATGAGCTAGATCTTATCTGACCTAGATGACATCAACAATTCCGACTTGGTCCAGAGTAAACCCAAGAATGTCCTATTGGCTAACGACCATGGATTCAAAATGTGACCGAACCGCGACGAAGCGGCCGCATTACAAAGGGGTTGGACAAATTGCGTTTTCATGTCGTGATAGCCATTAAATGGAACGTGATTGCCGTCTTTAAGTGATTTTGTAGTATCGTTACCGAAACTGAAATCCCGACTGAAACCGCACTTTGAATCCATGCTAACTATTACAACACCCAATATGGATCCCACTTTAGTGGGGATGTCCTATTGGCCAAATCTTAATTTTCATGAGATGACATGAAGCTGATTTCTCTTGCAACAGGTTGCAACAACGACTGCGATACTGCGTGCTGTTATTGCGTCATCATAAAACAGCCGCCAGTTTGCGTGCAGTGCTGCCGAGAAGATCCTTGATCTCTATCTGCTACAACCCTGAGGAAAACATGCACTCGGATTCTAGTTCAGCACCACCAAAACAGTCAAGCGTGGAGTTCAAAGATCGTGCATATTACTCTGAGCCAAAACCCAAAAAAAAAAAAAAAGATCACACATACTGACAGTCATTCTAGACCATCAAGCTACATCCTACACGCACTACATAAAGCTCTCGGGAATTCCATTTTTGGATCACAATTTTACTCGGGCCACAAACAAGGAATCAAAATTCATTGCAAATCAACATAAGATCAAACCCTAAAGCCACAGCATACATTTCGAGGGTGTCATTATCAAGTACTGGACAATATACATGTACATGGTGAAGCAGATTATTATTACTCAGCAACGTCAGCAAAGGACTACAAAAATCTTGTTATGATGCTATTGGTTTGATGACAAATTTCGCAGGCTATAGTATTAGATGATTGGATTCAAAGCCAAGTTATGCCACAGTGCTGACATTGACTTCAAAAATGGGGATGCTCATGTCCTCCTAGAAAGCCCCAAGAATACTGTAGCTGATGAAATCTGCACCTTAAGATCAGCAATATCAACATCATGACCGCCCTCAACAAGACCCCACTCGTCAACCTGCAGAGTTGAACAAAAAATTGAAGTTGATTAAAGCAGTGAGACTCCTTTTTTTCCCCTTTTTTTTCCTGTTTTTTGGGGGAGGGGGTGTTGGGTGAGAAAAAGTGAAACACTCCATGTTCCATGACTTCAACCTGCAGATCTTCTTCAAGCCGAATCAACTCAATGGCCTCCTCAATGTCCAATCTACCCCGGACAATGCCAATGGCAATAGTTAAAGAGTGGGCTGCTGCTGTCAATGCATCAATTGCAGCTAGTTCACAGTCATCAGCTTTCTTCAATGCATTTTCTACCGCTTTTGTGAGACCCTCCACCTGCGTCCCACCAAAAAAGCTGGTGTACACAACAGGCTTGTACCCAAATTCTGCCTCCATCCAATTGAGGAGGGGATCCACCTTTTCAACTTGTCGTTCTGCACAGACATTCTGAGAGATTAGTACCTGACCAGTTATTAGATGCATCAATGCTAATATATATGATCAAATACCCAATAACAACAATCACATTTTAATGTTATCAGCCAGAGGATCCACCAAAAAAAAAAAAAAAAACAAAAACATGATTTTGGACAGCGTCCCACTGTCAGGACACATTTCCGTACAGGTTTAGCTAAAGCATGTTCACCAGAAGATTCCACCAAAAAAACAACGCAGTGCAGTTCAAATAAGATTTAACAGAGACCAAGGTACACAAATTTAAATTTCAGACTAAACATAATAATACAGATGAAGCTGCATATGAAGTGTGAATAAGCAAGATAAATTACTTTTTAACTTTGAGTAACAATCACTGGGCTGAAACAGAAGTCATATTTCATAGTCAAAACCAGTAGTGTTTCTCACAGATAACTTTGTCCTTGGTTTTAGAAAGCGCACTAGTTCAGAAACTGAGAAAGGTGCCGCCCTTTGCACCTCAATATGCTACACAGCAATTCAATGAATCAATCAAAGTGCAAGACTTAGGCAAGGCAAAAGTGAGAAGGGGGGGTGGAGAAAGGAAGACCCCACGGACATTGGGGAGGAAAGCAGCAGACCAACCCCCCCCCCCAAAAAAAAGGAAAGGTTGCCTGAAATTGATACTTAGCCTGCAATTGCATGAAATATGTTAGCACTATACGTTCCACTGAATAACTTTGTCAACAAGACCCTGATTTTCAAACTGCATATTTCGTATGACAATGTATCTAGCCCAGCCTTCGCTTGGACAAGACAGAAACAGTCCCTCTCTAATCATCACCAACGGCCACCCTAGCCTGGTGTTATGTTATAGACTTCCTCTTCATTTTGTCCCCCTTTACTAGTTATCTGCTTCCAGTTCTTTAGTATGCTTTTATTTTTTTGGGGCCAGGGGGGAGGGGTGGCGTCCATCCTCCCCCATCTCTTTTCCACAGTTTCAAGTCCAATTCACCTTCTTCTTTGATTCAACATGAGAGATATGAGGGGGAGTTGAAATAGAAGCTGAATTCGGCAAGGAAATTGCGGAGGAAGACAAATGGAGACAGGAGGAGGGCTTTCACGTCCTATTTAAAGTTTGTTCCTTTCCGTTCCAGTTGCCCCTTAAGAGAAGGGTGTAAACATATAACTACTGCATACATTAGAGATTTTACACAGCTCAAATTTGGTAATGGATATTAAAGATTAAGCACTTTGGGTAAAAAAATGTGCACCTCAGTCACATTTTGTTGAGTGCACAATTGCACATGCATCCGCTCAGAGGAATTTCAGCAACTCAACCACAAACCTTCTTGACATGGGTATCGCAAGCACTATTTTGACATATCACCAATGGCCCAACCTCACAAACACAAACAACACAAACTCATGACTCCTGGCTGGCACATTTGTTATGGTAGACGTGTTTCATGGTTTTATAGTTGTACAACATCATGGTTTCAAACCTAAATAGACAAAAACTTTTAAAAAGAAAAAGCCTAAGGCATTGTGTAGATCGTTTCCATCAAGTATCAGGGAAAAGGTTAATCAAGATCAGTAAGTATCTTTTAAAAAAAAATAATCAATAAATATTTATGGGCCGTGCATCAACAGCACGTACAGAAAGCAGGAGCAAATCGGAGGGCGCGGGGGGAAGATCGATAATAGGATCATACCATAGACACCTCTTGTCAAAACGTTGTCCTCTGGTGCACGACAAAAGACTAAGTCTTGATTAAACTTGCTCATCAAATTATCAATTATCCTCGACCGAACGATGGGGACTCTCTCCAATGCAGTGCAGGCAAGTTTCATCAGGGGCATCGTGAAAGGCCTAATTCCATCTATTTGCTACAAGTCAATTTTAAATCATCACAATGTAATAGACATGAACATCCAAATGAATCAAATACAGAAACAAATGACCAAAGGACATCATTCTAATTAACAACAAACCCAATGTAGACCCCTGTTCAACATGCGGCATACACAGGTTGAGATGCATGCAATCGTACTACAAGCTAGTTTATAAAAGACCATCTAAGTCTACTTCTAAGGATTGAAATAAATGGACCACTAACTTTCAAAAGCAAGTTTCTGTAAGACTTAAAAAAAAAAAAAAAAAAAAAAAAAAAAAAAAAACCTTGCACCAATGGTCTTGCAAGATGCTGAACTCACAAAGTTCTAATCTAGAAACATCACATTCTTTTCATACAAATTAAATTAGAAAGATCAATATTTTTAGGCCAATAAAAGGGAATAGATAATACGCTAAACCCGAAACAAAACTCTAATATCCCACCTAGGGGTTGAGTTAACAGCCTAACTCTCAATTGCAAAAAGGCTATTTTTTCACCAGATTGGTTACACTTGCCCACTTCTCTTCCAGGAGTTTCTGCAGCTGCTCATAATAGAAACTTTGCATATGATGATGGGCGTTACTCCTCAAGCTAATCTCTTTTTGTTTCCAGTCCACAAGGGAACTTTTCCTCATCCTCTCTTCACTAATGACATGGTCATTTTTTGTCACAATATGTTAGGCAGTAAATTAGAATGAGAACTAAGTGGATTACAAAAGGGGAATATCCGGGAAAACGCTGAGAAAAATTAAATCAGAGCAATTAGTAAGCAGAATAATAGCCAATGCTTGCACCAAAAGACCGCATTCAGCTAAGGTTCAAATGATAATCCAGAATTACAGATTTGGTAATTTTCAAGAGAAATGTATTCATTCCAGTCTCCATTCAAATAGACAATAACACAACATTTCAAAATGAACAAGGTGGTAATAGAAAATGTAAGAATTGGGATTTGATTTTGATTCACCATTTACACAAGAACAAACAAAAGCATACAACACAAAACAAAAAAGAGATCTAGATAAGCAAAACTCAGCTTTCCATGCACCTTTTTTGTTTGGGTTGGCTGTGGAAGCAGGAGGTGGAATTGGTTACATACAAACGGGATTACAAGGAATAGTCTTCTTTTCTTAGTCAATCAATTATGAAACTGAAGAAAAGTAGGTTCCATGAAACTGGTGGAATCTTCTCTGAACTCAAAACAATTTGACCTACACTAAAGCAAGACGACTTCGATTTACATAATTAGGGCTTCTCAACAGTAATTAAACAAAAAAAACTACTTATCCATTCCTATTATTAGGCAACTAAATATATGTGATATATATGTAATATTTTCTGTAACATCTTGCCATTATTTTCAGTGTCACAGGCGGAAAGTTAGGGATGCGATATCTCCGTATTCTAGGCATGTATTAGTTGTATATATTGGCTGGTAGTCACGAACCATAGAGAGCAGAGGTGAATAACAATTCTGTTCAATCTCTCCCCAATTATCTATCTCCATTGTTTGCAATTTTTCATGGTATCAGAGCCACGTTAATTCAAGGTGATTGTAAGCATCATCCATGGCAGAGAAAGGCACGAAGAACTTCATCATCGAAGCACATTCACCATATTATCTCCACCCATCAGAGGGTCCTGGAATCTTAATAACTGCAGTAATTTTTGACGGAAAGAACTACGACCTATGGCAGAGAGCCGTTTGGACTGCATTAACGGCAAAGAACAAGTTAGGGTTCATTGAAGGAACTCTAAAACGACCCGAAAAATCAGCCGGTCAAGGTTTTTCAGAAGCAGACGCATGGGACACAGCTAATTCCATGCTCTGCTCCTGGCTCCTCAATGTGATCGATCCTAAGCTGCGTCTTAATGTGGCTTATATAGACACGGCTCGTGAGATTTGGGAAGACTTAAAGAAGAGGTATTCGGTTGCCAATCTACCGAAATACACCAACTTAAAGCCGCAATAGCAAACCGTAAACAAGGGAATCTTGATGTTGGAGATTTCTACAACAAGCTGATGACTTTATGGAATGAGTTGAACAACTACGTAAAGGTGCCGATTTGCACCTGTAAAAGATGCGAATGTGGAGCAGCGAAGGAACTCGTTCGAATGTATGAAGAAGATAAATCACACTAGTTTCTTATGGGCCTGAATGATGACCAATTCTCGCATATACGAAGTCAATTACTTGCCCAAAAGTCTGTACCTCGGATTGATAAAATATTTAATGTTGTAATACAAGAAGAGAATCATAAACGGGTAATGGTTCAACGTGACAGCAAGGCTGAAACCCAGGTGGCATTTGCAGTGAACTTCTCCAGAACCGGGTATGCTTCGGAACGACCGACTTGCAAACACTGTGGAAAGACTGGGCATGAGGAGAGCAATTGCTTTGAATTGATTGAATACCCGGCCGGATGGACAGCGCGAGGAGGTGGACGTGAACGTGGCCGTGGAAGAAGCCGAGGAGGCCCTGGATGTGCTGGGCGAGGAAGAGGGTCGAACACAGCCTATGCAGCACACACTAACGCCGATGAGTAACCCACTGCAGAACCCGAAAGCTCACGGCCAAGCATTCCAGGTTTGAGTGCTGAGCAAGTCCAGCGACTGCTTAGCCTTATTGAAGCGCCTAAAATAGGTGGTGACACATTGTCAGGTAATGGAGTTTGGTTGCTTGATAGTGGAGCTAGTTGTCACATGATAAGTAATTGGAATAAATTAAGCAAGGTGTGTGACATATGTCCTATCCTTGTAAATATGCCAAATGGGCAAAGGAGCATTGCAAGTAAACAAGGGATGGTGAGATTAAATTCAACAATAACATTATATAATGTGTTGTTTGTTCCCGGTTTGACTTGCAATTTAATTTCGATTGCGCAACTTATAAATGATCTAGTTTGCACAGTGATTTTCACCCCGAAACTATGTGTGATACAGGGCCATTCTATGAGGAGGCCGATTGGAATGGGTGAACAACGAAGAGGGGTCTATTTGTTCAAAGAAGATTCATCAGGAGGAGTTGAAGTTAATAAAGTAGATGCGAGTGACGTTTGGCATCAAAGACTAGGACATCCATCAAAGGCAATTATGTCCTTATTTTCCAGAAACGCGGGTTTATTTGAAACCAAAGGTATTAATAAACTTTGTGATGTATGCTTTAGAGCTAAACAGAATCGGTTGCCTTTTGCTTTAAGTGACAATAAAGCTGCAAGTTGTTTTGATTTAATTCACGGTAATATTTGGGGTGCATATAGAGTTGGGTCATTATGTGGAGCACATTATTTTTTATCCATTGTTGATGACGCTAGTAGAGGTACTTGGATATACTTAACGAAAGACAAGAGTGAAACCTCTAAATTAGTTATAAATTTTTGTATGATGGTGAGAACTCAATTTAATGTCAATATTAAAGTCTTAAGAAGTGAAAATGGAAGTGAGTTCACCTCAGGTCCCCTGAAAGAGTTTTATGCTAAAAATGGGATAGTGCATCAAACGAGTTGTGTAGACACTCCTCAACAAAACAGTAGAGTGGAAAGGAAACATCAACATATTTTAAATGTTGCAAGGGCACTTCGGTTTCAAGCAAACCGACTTTTGGAATTTTGGGGTGAACTGCATATTTAATAAATAGAACTCCTACCTCAATTTTGAATGGCCTGACTCCATACGAGGTTTTGCTCAATACAAAACCAAATTATGATCACATAAAAATTTTTGGGTGTTTATGTTACGTTCATAAGTTTCAAAGACAAAAAGATAAATTTGCATCACGGAGTCGAAAATGTGTTTTTGTGGGTTATCCTTTCGGAAAGAAGGGATGAAAAATATATGATTTGGATACCGGGGAATTGTTTGTAAGTAGAGATGTGGTCTTCTTTGAGAATATATACCCTTATGCTGCTCAAAGAGCTGTGGACAAAAATGGGAAGATAAATTCAGATCATGCTGCAATTGAAGAAAACCTGCGTGATATTTATGCACCAGCGCAACCCAAGGAAGGAACCCAATACAGCGAGTCCAACGAATCAGCCAGTAATGGGCTTGGAAATGGGCCGCACAGTGGTGCAATCCCACCTATGGCACGGATAGAGCCAACTGTAGAGGTAGACGGCACAACTGGGACTAGCAGTGAAACTGGGCCTCCTAATTATGGGCCTGGCAGTGAAGGCTCATTGGCAGACAGGGGGAGTGAGGTTGTGGACTCCACAACAGCAACTTTGGGCCGTGAAAGACGAGATCGTAAGGCACCGAGTCACTTGCAAGATTATATATATTATTCAGCTGTAACAAAAGACCCCACTTCGTCTAGCCCACAACAAAAGGTCTCCTCAGGTAACCCTTATCCGATAGTAAATTATATCGCACCAATAATATCTTGCTGCTATTACCAAAGTTGTGGAGCCTAGGTATTTTTAAGGACCCCAATTGGAGAGATGCAATGGCTAAGGAGATCGAGGCACTCGAAGCAAATGAAACTTGGAAAATTACAAAGTTGTCTCCAGGAAAGAAGCCCATTAACTGCAAGTGGGTGTATCGAGTCAAATATAACTCAGATGGGTCTATTGAGCGGTACAAGGCAAGACTTGTTATTCCGGGAGATCAACAGTTAGAAGGCTTCGATTTCAATGAAACATTTGCACCTATCACCAAGATGGTTAGTGCGCGTTGTTTTCTCCCAGTCGCCGTTGCTAGGGGATGGGAGTTACACCAGTTGGATGTTAATAATGCTTTTTTACATGGAGATCTATATGAAGAAGTTTACATAACTTACCTCTAGGTTTCCGTTCCTCTGGTCCTAACAAGGTATATAGACTTCAAAAATCTCTTTATGGACTACAACAAGCACCACGATAATGGTTTACCAAGTTATCCTCAAAATTATTGGATTATAATTTTGTGAGATCGTATGCGGATTATTCTTTATTCACCTACAAGAAATGTGAGACCTACATGACCTTGCTGATATATGTTAATGATTTGGTGTTAACTGGGAACAATCCTGAGGTTTGCGCACAAGTCAAGAAATATTTGAATAATTGTTTTCAAATTAAAGATTTGGGTCCTTTGAAATATTTTTTGGGCATTGAAGTGGGTAGAGGATCACGAGGGCTATTTCTTTGTCAAAGAAAATATGCCCTAGAAATTATCGAGGACCGTGGATTGCTTGGTACTAAACCAACAGAGTTTCCAATGGAAACAAATCACCAGTTAGCCTTGGCTAGTGGACCAAAACTAAGTGATGCTGCACGATACAGGCGTCTCATTGGCAGACTTATATATCTTATAATCACAAGGCCAGAACTATGTTATGCCTGTTCATGTTCTATCACAATTTATGCATGAACCAAGGGAAGAACACATGAAAGCTGCTCGAAGGGTTCTAAGGTACCTAAAAGGCGTACTAGGCTAAGGTTTGTTACTAAAAAGCGATTCTGATTTGAGGGTCTATGCTTACTGCGATGTAGATTGGGGCGCATATCCTCTCACCCGACGATCTCTACATGATTACTTTATTACTATTGGAGGATCGCCTGTCTCTTGGAAGACAAAGAAACAACGCACTGTCCCCAAATCCTCAGTGAGTATCGTGCCATGGCAAATGTGACTAGTGAGTTAATATGGATTAAATCTGCCTCTCTCTGGGTGTTCTTGGATAAGCCTATGAAGCTTTATTGTGATAATCAGGCAACGTGGCATATTGCTAAGAATCCGATTTTTCATGAGCGAACAAAGCATATTGAAATTGATTGTCACTTTGTTCGGGAACGCCTCCTTTCTGGAGATCTTGGGACTGCTTATGTTCCTTCCAAATATCAAGTTGCGGATATCTTCACCAAACCGCTTGGGAAGCAACAATTTCAGGTTCTTACAGGCAAGTTGGGCATCGTGAATTCTCACGCTCCAACTTGAAGTGAGTATTAGGCAACTAAATATATGTGATATATATGTAATATTTTCTGTAACATCTTGCCATTATTTTTGTGTCATAGGCGGAAAGTTAGGGAGGCGATATCCCCGTATTCTAGGCATGTATGAGTTGTATATATTGGCTGGTAATCACGAACCATAGAGAGCAGAGGTGAATAACAATTCTGTTCAATCTCTCCCTAGTTTTCTATCTATTGTTTGCAATTTTTCACCTCTATTAAAATGGTGATTACTAGATCTACAAGACACTTACTGAGAAACTAAAACCTGCAAAAAGAAATTAAACTCACTTATAAAGCAAAAATCAGCAACAATCACTCCGTGTTGACAGTAATATCTAGATACGAAGTTGTCCAGTAACAACTCATGCAGCAAAAATTATACAGCAACCCACCACAATAAGCATCAATGCGCAAAAACTCAAACGGCACCGCAGCTCAAAAAAGTTGGTTAATCAGATATTTGATGCTATAAGAATTCGACATTCTCAATTTACCCAGGAATACGTACTGAACAATTCAGCATTTAGATATTAACGGACAAAAACACCCAAGTGAATTAACACTAAAAGTTAGATGTCCACGTTACAGAAAAGCCAAGAAAAGAAATCACCTGGTATTCCCACTCAGCGGCAATGGCCTTAGCAAGAGAGTGAGTGGGGAGCTTAAGGGGTCGTTTGGATGGAGTTTTCAGGGTGCGATAATCAAACATAACAGTCCAGCCATTACCATCATCAGCTTGCCTAGTAGTAACCTGCTTGTAGAATCGCCTTCCCACTATTGACCCTGTCATGAAGGACATCGGCATAGTCACCGATGAATCCGCCTTTTTCGGCGCCTTCACATATATGGGGTTGCTGCTGTCTCCGCCATCGGAGGAGAAGGTGAAGGCGGTGGATGATGCGTCGGATTCTTCGGCGTTGGCGAAAGCCACGGTGAAGGCCCGGCGGTGGTGGGACGTTAGGGTTCGTAGGGTTAGTGAGTGGATTGATTTGACGTAATTCCGCACTATGTTGGCCGCCATTGCGGGGGAAGAAGCTGGATTTTCTTGGTGGACTGAGAAAGGAGAGGGGGAGGGGTTGACGCTGGAAATCTGGATTGGAAGGCGTTCGGTTTCGGAGGATTTAAGGGCATTCCCGGCCGGCACTCCATATTTTAGAATTCTATTTTACCACATCGATAAAAATTCTAACTTTTTAGAATTTGTATTTCTTTATTTCTCTATCCCATAAAACTTCAACTTAAATTAATTAATAAAATATTTATAACAAATTCACTTTATAGCACACAATCTTTATTTTAATAATCCAAGTAATATTTTTAGAAAAAAAAGAAAAAATAAAAAAATGCAGAAAATGACAAAAAACAGAGAAACAGGAGGCAGAACGCCTACCCGTTTCTCAACGCGTGGCATTTGTTAGGCAAAGCAATAGGCATGAGACACTTGGCATGAGGGGCCTGTGTTTTCATTTTGCATTCATTCGTTGCGAATGCTCTTAAGAGTTATGGTCAGTCGACAGTCGTTGAAGTAGCAAAGAGGAAAATAAAAATTACACGAAGAAAAAAAAAAGAAAAACAAAGATAACGAACCTAACATGAGCAAGGACGTGGACTTTGGGGGAAGGGACAAAAAAAAAAAAATTTTTTTTTTTTTTTTTTTTTTTGATAAGCTAGTTGCTGGATGAGTTAAATTGTACTAGAACCCGCAAATGGGTTACCTATATTGAGGACATATTGTTTTCAACTTATTATAGTAATATATATTGTTTCTAAAATTGAGCAAGGACATAGGAAAACTCTAATGAGAGTTAGAAACTCCAGAGACAGAAAGAGAGAAGGGGTCTTCCCTACTAATTTGTCCAATTTCCAGTCTTTTATTTGTGTTTAATCTCCAGAACTCTACCTTTTGTTCTTTAACAGGAACCCTAAAAAAAGAAGGCTCTAGAACCCATTTTCCTACGCCTAAACTCATCTAGTCTAGGATTTATTTCTTCTTTATTTTATTAATTTCCCTTGTCCTCGACTACTTTGATTATCCCTGACCTTAATTTAGTTGCGAATTCGACTTCACCATCATGCTTAGCCACAATTTGTGTGCACAGGGGTGTGGTTTTTCTTAAGACCATTACTGTGACTTTATCACGATTTGGTAAGGAGTTCCTTGATCTGCTTCTCTTTTTATCATTCTCTGGTACTATGCGGCTACCTATTTCGGCCTCTCGCTTAGATCTAAGATAATGTTACCGTGTATGTGAGAGCTCGGCGTTAATTGAGCATATTTTTGAAGCCTCCATTATGATGATTTTGGATAACGCCTGAATTTCTAATTGTTTCGAGATTCCGAATTTTTCATTTAAAATTGGGATTATTGTTAGTCGATTGAAATGTTTAACTACAGAATTAATATACCAGGTATGTCACTTATCCGTTTATTCTATTTTTGTGCGTCATCTCCCTATGCCTTCTTTTTCTCCTCGATTCAAGATTTTTAATATGGGTTTTCTATGGGATAAAGAGGAGATCTATTCTGCCCCTTCAAGAAGGCTACTACCTGCTTGTACTTGAACTTGTGTACGTGACGTAAGTCCTACTGTTGCTCTCCAATGCTTATGTTCATTGAGCTATTCCAGATCCTTCTATGCCCTACTATTTATACCTAAGCCAATTGCTCCCTTCTAGCCAACTATCATCAATCTGTCCCTTTTAACTTCTTCTTTTAGTTAATGTCTAAAGTTCTCATTTCTGATTCCTCCTCTTCGAACCAAAATGCCGGTTTGCTCTCTGCTGATGAACTTTCCAATGTTGGTTCTGGATCAGGACATGGGCTTATATCATGACTTAGCTGGAAGCCATGGTTCTGATTCAAGCAACCAGGCTCTACCGACCTTACCGACCTACTTTGAGGCTGTTATGCTCGGATTGTGAGGTGATAGAGCTGCTTCGAATCCTAAAAATCAATCGCGAACTCACTCCGTTATTCCCCAGAGCGACCTTCACCAGGGAGGTAAGGTAGTCTCTCTATTGTCTCACCAATTGCCTAATGAGTCTCACCCACCAATGCTTGATTCCTACACGCATTAGTTTAGGATGTCCACTATGTTTGTTCTTAGGAAACCTTGGGGTGATCCTCTTCCGTTGGCCCTGATTGTTTCTAAAACTAAAAGGGATTGGGTTTTCATTAAGGGTTAGGTTGATTATATCGAGCTGGGTAATGGGGTGGATTTTGTTTAGGTTTTCTAACCTGCAGGATATGTCTCATATCTGGGAAGGGCATTCTTGGCATGTCAGCGGTCTTAACTTGGTCCTAAGAAAGTGGGAACCTTATTTTGATCCTTTCTCTGTGACCATTCAAAGGGTTGATCAGTGGGTCAAGATGACTCGACTTCCCTTTGAACTTTGGGAGAAGGATATTCTTAAGGTCCTTCTTAAAGATGTGATAACCTTTCTTAAGGTTGATGATATTAGTTTGAATCACTAAAAGGGCAAGTTTGCTAGAGTTTGTCTTAACATTGACATTACCAAGTCCCTTAGGGATAGTTTTTTCCTCCCTGTTCTTGAAAGACCTGAACATCTAGAAGTTCCCATCTCCTATGAGAGTCTTCATGAAGTTTGTGCCCTTTGTGGCAGTAATGCGCATGAACTTGATGCTTGCCCTGAGACTCTTAAAGGTCCTATTGAGGTCATTTTTAAGAAGCTTGGGGCTACCAAACTATGGTTTGAGGATGATAATGATCAGTGCACTTCCCCTTCTGTGCACCTCGTACTCAGAAATGGGTTACTGTCTCTCAAAAAAAAAAAAAAAAAAACTTCGACCATTTCCTCATACTAAACACAAAAGTGTTCCTCATACTTCTTCTGAGCCAGCATCTCCTACTGTGAAGCTTGTCTCTGACCATTCATCCTTACAGCATGGCTCTAGTCTTGTCTATATAATATCCCCGCTAACTGGGCAACCTACCCAACGTATCCAGGGTGAGCTTAAAGGGGCTACTTTTCCTTTGGTGGATAATGATGCTTTGTCTCCCTTAGCTACAAAGGTGGCTCTTGATGATGCTGCACGTGAACTCGTTGCTGACCCAAACTCTAGCTTACCTATCCTAGCCGGGGATGATGACAACTCCAACATGTCGGATTCAGCTCTTACCTCTCCTTTGGAGAACACTGACAAGGAAGATGATGATGCAGATATGTTCTTCAACTTTGATCACAAAGATGAAGCTCAACTGCCCTCTGATTCTACCAAGAAAAGAAGGCTTGAAGAGGGAGATGCGTTTTCCTCTTCCTACACATGCTTCTAATCATGATTCCAACTTCTTTTTTTTTTTTTTGGGGGACCTTCTTGGTCACTTCCTTTTAAGGAATGGTCTGGGTTTTAAGCCTGTGTTTACTTGCTTTTTTTGTTTCTAGTTATCTTTCGGGCATAACCCTACCCCACTTTTCTATTGTGTCTACTTCAATGTACAACATATGCCCCCTTTTGTTGTAATATTTTTTGTCAGGGTTTGATGTTAATTTGTATTTTTGCTAGCGGTAGGTGGGGGAACCTTTCGGGGGTCCTGATTCTTGTATGTGCTTGTAGGTTGTATCCTTATATTATTACAAGAATCTCCTTTGTCTACCTATTGCATCATCTAGTCTTCTTAGCTTTACATTTTGCTTCAGTCTGGATGATTCCTCTGACTAATGGTATTTTCATACATGTTGGCTTTTATACCGGCCGAATGTTTCTCTTTGCTAACCTTTTACTTTTTTGCTATTCATGATTGTTGCATTTACTATGAGTACATGCTCTTTATGAGGCCAGGGGGCTGTGCTCTTGTTTAAATCGTTTTAATTCTTTGGACCTTTTTTCCTTTCTAGTGGATGAATGTTATGCTATATTATATGCTTGTTGTGTATCTTAAGATTAACCTTTGGCTCATGTTTTCCTAATTTTCCCTCTATTTCCTTTCTTCTGTAGGCATTTTGTCCTTGACTACTTTTGGAAGACATTGGCTTGACCTTTGCCAAGGTTATTGCTCCAGCTTATGGTGAGTCTGGACCGGTACAATTGTGTGCTTTGTTTGTATTGTTCGATGCTTGTCCTACTCTTTCGTGGGTACAACCCTTCACAGATTCATTCAGCAATGTCGTGTGTGAACTATTCGCTTCAATCTGGTGGGCTTTGTAAGCTTATGATACATGTTCTGCACCCAACCAACTAATTGTATTGTTGTTCTGGTTCATCAAGCTAATTGATCTAAGATATTGGCAGCTTTTTTAATGTTACAATTTTGGAATGCTGGGCTATGCATTTGCATGCTCAGATTATATTCAAATGCCATTTTTCCTAAGACACATTTTTTTTGAACATGATTCATTATCATGTGTCCACTCAGGCACCCCTATAGACCATGTTCCATCTGGGCTGCTTTGTTTTCTAAGCAAAGTATGTATTAGACAAGGTACTTGGATTCGACTTTGGCTTAATTTTGAACAAGTAGGAGCAGTGTGTTGTTCCTTTCTCCAGATTTCATTATGAAAATGATGGCCTAGTGTTCATCGTGCCAAAAAGCACCAATTACTTGATGAGATTTGGTTTATTCACCAAGCCCACAAACCTGATTTATTTTTTGGATTAAAACTATGGTTTTAGATCAAACAACAAGAAAACTCATTGCTATGCTAGGATATGAACACTTTGACTTTGTTAGCCCCCAAAAATCACGCTGGTGGTATTGGGGTATTATGAAATAATGCTAACATCCATGCAACTGCTTTACTCAAGGAGCCTAGAGCTATTCATGTGCTCGTCATGGATCTAAACATTCAGTGTTATATCTAGAATATATGCTCAAGCTCAGCTCAAGCAAAAAGATCCCTTTTAGAAACACTTATCTGATTTAAATAATGTCATTGACACTCCTTGGTGTGTCATTGGTGATTTTAATGAGTTAGAAGACTGTTCGGAGAAACAAGGGGGCTCTTCCATATCTTCGTCACATTGTAGACGCTTACCACAATTCCTTGATACTATCTAAGGATCTACTATTTAAGTTCAAGGTAGGTTTTTTGCTTGGAAAAATAAGAGCGCACGGTCATCTTATTTATGAGCATCTTGATAGAGCAATTAGTCAACAAGTCACTTTTGGGCCATTTACCTGTTTAGATCATAGTTATGTCTATTTATATACTTCTGCTTCTTACCCTGCCATAAAGAGACCTCCGTTTCGGTTTCAGCCTAATTGAAACCATTACAAAGATGTCCATTCTTTAGTTAAAAAAATGGTCAATGCGGGTTAATGGTTTTCTTATGTTGCATCTTACAACGCCTTAAAGCCATCAAAAAGGATCTCAAATGTTAGAGTTCTATTAAATTTTTCAACAACCATGTTCAAGCAAAAAACAATATGACCAAATTGCAATATATTGAAAACAAACTTCCGGAATCCCCAAATAGCCATTGTCTTAACAATTGGCATTTTTGATTGCTTAAACAAAGGGAAAAATTAATGCTCTTTAATGAACGTTATTGGGGTAAATATGCCCGCAAGCAATGGCTTGCTAGTGGGGACAGGAACTCATAATTTTTTCACCAGTCTCCTACTGCTAGGAAAAGCTGATGTAAAATTGTTCGTATTAAGGCTGAAATGGGGTTTGGCTTATTGAGATTATATCCATCAAAAATAAGTTCATTCTTGATTTTTCTCCCCGATTTAAATCAAAATGTTTTTCCTCAGCGCCACTTTCTGACCTCTCTATCTTGCCTTTGATTACTACTAGTGACAATCTTGAACTTATTCAGCCAGTGTCTGAGGACGAAATCTATACTGCATTTTTTTAGATGGATCCATATAAGGCTCCAAGACTAGATGGGTTTGGAGCTTCGTGCTATCAGCAACACTCGGCTACTCTCAAGGATCAACTTTGTGCTACTATCAAAGACTTTTTTGGTTTAGGAAAAATTCTCAAGGAATTCAATCATACCTTTATTGCTCTTATGCCAAAACTGGATAACCCAAAGATGACTCCTCAGTTTTGACCTATCAATCTCTGTAACAACTCCTATAAAATTCTGGCTAAGATTTTGGTGAATAGATTACGTCTGATTCTAGAACGTATCATTCATCCTACTCAAAGTGCTTTTGTGCCGCAACGTGCAATTCATAATATTTACTTGCCCATGAAGTGATGAATAAATTTTATCATTTCAAAGGAAGAAAAGGCTATGTTGCGGTTAAACTGGACATGGAGAAGGCCTATGATGGGATTGAATGAGACTTCCTACTAGAATGTTTAACCCAACTGGGCTTTTTTCCTGTTTGGATCAATTGGATAAAGGAATGTATTTTTACAGTTTCCTATTTTGTTCTTGTCAATAATACCATGTAGATTCTTAACACCTACTTGAGGGCTATGTTAAGGCGATCCCTTGTCACCATACCGACTTCTTATTTGTATGGATATGCTCACACAACAATTATCTCACCAACCGACGAATCATAAATCTAAACTAGGAGCGCCTAGGGCATTGTGAATACCATGTTTACTATTTGTTCGTAAAGCTACTTCTCAAGCTGCTTTAGATTTGAAAGCTGTACTTGACACATTCTGCTAGCATTCAGGCCAATTGATTAATCTACATAAGTTACTTATTGTTTTTTCTAAGAACACTGCTCCTCTTGACAAGCAACATGTTAAGGGTCTCTTCAACATTCCCAGAAGTTCGTTGTTGGGTAAGTATTTAGGGTGCTCTGTTTTCCAGGGGCGCTTATCTCAAGAATTATTTAGGAACCTTCCTGACAAAGCAAACTCTAAGCTTACTAAATGGAAAGCTAATTCTCTATCTAAAGCTGGCCGAGTAGTTCTCACCTAGTCTAATCTAGAATCCTTACCAAGTCACACTATGCAGTACTTTCAAATCCCTGCTACTTTCTCGCAAAATATGGATCGGATTAATTGTGAATTTTTCTAGCAAAAATCAAATTACGAGATCTTTCTATGGCCGCCTGGGATAAAATATGTCGTCCGAAAAGATTAGGTGGCTAAGGTTTGCATAAAACCGGGGCTATTAAAGAGGCTTTTATAGCAAAACTCTCTTGGAAGTTCCTCACCCAACCAAATAATTATTGAGTTAGACAGATGCATGCTAAATATGATCCCCTAAATGATTTCTTCCGTATAAGAAAAAGCACACTGAATTATGTGCATGGAAGTGCATGCTTCGCTCCAGAGATTTTGTGAAATGAGGTATACAATGGAAATTAGGCAATGGCCACACCATTTTCTTTTGATTGGTGCCATGAATCACGATTAGTTGAGCTTCTTGATTCTTGGTCTTTGATTCATGACATTTCTTAAGCCAAGGTTAGTGAATTTATTACTCCTGCAAAAAGTATGGGGCACAGATAAATTATCTCAGGCTTTACCACCACATTTGGTTAGTCTTGTTTTAGCAGTGTCTATCTCGCTTACAAATATAACGGATTCCTTTTGCTGGGGCCTCACTGGTAGTGGAGACTTCACTACCAAGTCTGCTACCTAGAGAGCTATGATAACATTGCATATAATCAGGATCCATGGAAGTTTAATTGGATGTGGAAGCTTCATGTAATGCCTAAAATTAAGGTTTTTTTTTTATGTCAACCTTGTCATAATGCACTCCCTTTGTTGATTTAGAGAGTACACAACCACAAGAGGGGGGTGAATTGTGGTGTCCGATTTTCGCAAGTTGCTGGCAAACAGTCTTAGGTCCTGTTCGCACAGGTTGTTCCTGAGATAAGCAGAAGCGAAAATCCAACAAAATTGAATGCGGAAATAATGGACACAGGATTTTTACGTGGAAAACACCTCTAGCCCAACTGAGGTGAAAAACCACGACCTACCTCGTGTAGGATTTAAACACTTCACTAAACGGGCTAATCACGTTACAATAGTAACACACCTTGTTACAAATTGCAACCCACGTAACCGTCTTCCCTAAGACAGGTTACCCCACGTCCAAAATCCCCTTGATTTGGACACACACTCAACTCACTTTTGTGAAAGAAGAGTATAAAGAAAAACACCCTATTACAATGCTTCTCAACTAAGCTAATATAGGGTACAATGAAGTCCTAGTATGCCAACTTTGAAAGCTCAAATAACTCACTTACTAGACACGGTTTTCTTTTCAAACTTTTAAGCTCATGAACACTAAATTTTTCTCTTTTGAAAACCGATGCTTCTATCGTTCTAAGAAGCGACTTTATATAGTGCTTGGAAAAACAATTCCTCAAATTTTTGGAAACTAAAATCCCTAAAGAATATAGAATTCTTTAGCCACAAGGGATGAGGAAACATGAGCTGGAAACACTTCCTAAACCGTGTGCATAAGGCAGTGATTCTCAGCAACTAGCCCATGTTTTTCTCAACAACCTTATCCACTTGCCAAAAATTGGATATTCTTTTTATTCAAAAAGATTTTGCAAATCCCCTTAGATTTTAATAACCGTTTTTAGGGTAAGGGGTAAGATACTCCATAGAAAAATCTTTCTTGCAAATCTTGGAGAAGCTGCTCAAAATCCAAAAGATAAAAACGTGAAAAATTATTTTTCACAGCTTATTCTAGAAACACCCTGAGCGTCCTATTTCCAGAATTGTTTCGAAGGGTGATCCGAAATATTTTCCAAAAAAGCAAAACCGTTTCAAGTAAGTGGTAAGTTAAGACTTTCTGATTGGCATATTAACAAGAGTCTAAAAATATAAAACTAAATTAAATCAAGACATCTTGTTGTAACCACTAGTCATCTTGTAGAAAGACGAATTTGCTGCAAACACTTCACAGGATCTGTTTCTCACTGCTGCACTTATATCCTGTGCTTCAAACACTTCACAGAACCTGTTCTTCACGGCTGTTCTTGTATCGCTGACTTGAGTACCTGTTCTTGATAATCCATTAGTCAAGCAGTTTTAAAACTTGAGAACAGCAGTAAGAATCTGTTTAGAAAGCCTGTTTGGCGCAACAACAACACTTAGATTTGTTATCATCAAAACCTTATACATTCTAACAAATTCCCCCTTTTTGATGATGACAAACCAAGTGACCATATTGACTTTCAAGGACAATTGAAGTGATTAGTGCCAATTTTTCACATTCACATGAAGGAGTGAGTATCGAAAAAAATGTAAGAAAATTAACACGTCCATGGCAAAACTAAAACAATATTAGTCATCCTATCTTCCCCCTTTTGGCATCATTAAAAAGTAGGAGCGAACAGTCAAACAGAGGGTGTTTGCTATCACCACCACTTTCTTCACTTTAACTCCAAATCTCCCTTTATTTTTCATTTTCGAGCCTTCTTTCTCTCTCATTTTTGCCATCTCCATACCATAACCTTTAAAACTCCATTTTTCCATTTTGACTCTTTCAACTTCCATTTTTCTTCCATATTTCTTCACCAGTTCCTTCCATTTTGTCAAAATTTTCATTTTCTACCATTTTTCTACTCATTTTGTTTTAGTTTAATTTTTCAAGCTTTCTACCCATCCACATTACACTACCATGGTGCCAAAAAAGAAGGCAAGAACCGCACAAGAAGCTACAACTTCAAGTTAGGCCCCACATAGAGCACCCTGAAGCTCCCAAACATCTACCACCTCGAGAAACCGAGGTAACATTCCACACCCCCTTGGTTTAACTAATCCTGGACATATTGCTAGATATAGTGCTTTGAGTAGTAAACTAGTAGCTACTCGATATTACAATGAGGATGTGTTAAATCATTTGGGATTGCTAGATGATATTCATTGGTTGTCTACTCGAGGCGGAATGAGATAATTTTTAGAAACTAGGGACCACACTTATCAGGACCTTATCCTTGAAGTTTTAAGCATATTGCATGTTGAGATCACGAGTGGCCCTCGATATCAGGAGAGAGACATTTCATTTTATCCTAATAGGGAGTTCTATGAACTTAATTTTAGAAACTTTAATAGTATATTTGGTTTTCCACCCATGTCCCTAAGGAATTCAATCCTAATGCTGTTTGGTATGAAATTTTCGAGGATTATCGATATGACACTAGTAATTCTAAAGGTATGGTTATTCGAAATCCATATATTCGTGTGGCCCAACGCTTGTTAGCTTGTGGTTTGTTTGTTAGGGAGGATAGTTTAAATTTTCTTCACCTGTCTGAATTATATTTTTTGTATAGCATGATTGAAGGCGATGTGATTGACCCTGGGTCGTTCTTGGTCAATCAACTGTATAGTACAACCATTAGTTCTGTACATAGGATTGTCATTGGGGGCCTCATTACCCCCATTGCTAGGTTAGTTGGGGTTGAACCAAACCCTGATGATAGAGTCGCAGGTTCGGCGCAGTTGAGCTTGACCGTTTTTAAACAAATGAAATTTTGTAGGATGGATGGTAGGCATATATGTTGGATTTATCTAGGGAATCGGCTTATGCCTCTCCAAAATGTTGATCGCACCTCTCTCTTGAACCTGACCAATCTCTACTTTTTACCCGGTGATGAAGAGTTAGCGCGACCCATCCCACCTCCTCCATGCTTCTAGTTCATCCCAACCATCCTTCCCTCATGATTATACTGACTTGCATGCTACCCTTTGATCACTTCAAAGGAGCAAGCTTCTCTAAGAGCTTATGTAGAAACTAAGCATGCCTTACTCCATGACTTTATTTAGGAGCAACATGATAAGGTCCCTAAGATGATTGCCCGCAGAACCAATACTTCCAAGACTTTAGGGCCTGCTTAGAGACTTGGTAGGATTGACACATTTCTCAACCCCCACTGCCTTCTTCTCTACCCCTCCCCCTACCTTTTAGAGTCTTATGCTATTTATGTGCTTACATTAAGGACAATGCTTTGTCCAAGCATAGGGGAGTTATCGTAATTGCTATGTATTTGTGGTTGTATATATGTGTGTTATGGATGTGTGAAAGTTTGCGTTTTTAGGTCATGCATTTAGGTCTAGTTTGCATTTTTTGCTGTTCATTAAGTTTTGCTAAGGTTTCTTTCTTTGTTTTAGTTTTGTTTTGACATTTTTTAGTCTTTAGTTGCAATTTAGGCTCAGTAAAAAAACCAAAAATTTAAAAAACAACTAAAACCCTAATAAAAAATGATCCTATAAATCCTCCGATGATGAATCTTTAGACTAATAGCTTTCTTTTGCCTATTTTGACCCTTTTTGTTAGACCCATCTGTGAATAAAATGCTTGTTTATGAGTTTTGAACTATGCTTCATGTTATGAGCATCAAGTTGGATATGAATTGATTGCTTAATGATTCTTGGCATGAGTATTTGGCATATGAAATGCAATGAGTTAGAGTTTTGTCCTATGAGATTTTAAGCTTGAATAGACTAATTCATCACTTTAGTCTTATATTTCTTTTCATGTGTGACTTTTCCTAGATTTCAAGTCTCTAGAACTTGCTTTGGCTCTTGTTCAAGATCATATTTTGCATGCATATTTAGGCAACATGATTGACACATTCTTTGACTTTATGAGCTACATTGACCAAATAGCCACCCTTATGTGAATGATTTATCCTTTGCTATCCCCTTTGAGCCTTTACCTTGTTTATTCATGAGAACTTATATTAACATCCTTGGCCACACACATCTTACCCTTTTAGCCAAGGCTATAGAGTTTCATAATTGATTGATAGTAGTTTGTGGATAACAACATTTTATGGATGGTGTGGTTTGGTTGGATATGATAAGGGATTCATGTTCTATTTTTCCTTCAAGTCAATTGGGTCATGTTGTGTGAGTTACAAGAAAAGAGTTGAAAAGTGCATAATTTTCTTTGCCATGATCCTCCTCTTTGATGGTTGTCAAGAAAAGGAAAAAAATTAAAAAATGAAAAAAAAAACCACACCAACAAGGAAGAAAAGAGAAAAAACACAAAAGAGGAAAAAAAAATGATGAAATAGAAGAATTTGGCATTGGTTTTATATATTTTAAGCACTTCCTCTTATGATCTCACTGGGAATGTTGTTGATATTTTGAGATGTGTAGGCTTGAGGAATATGTTTTAGTTGGGAGATGGTAGTTTATGCTCTTAGTCTTTGGTTTTTAGCCCTATAAATCCCAAAACATTTGTTCCCTCCTTACCTTTACGTAATTACCCCATTACAACCCTTTAAAAAGTCCTTATGATAACCTTGTGTGTTTTGCATTGTTGTGGTAGCAAATTAGAGAGTCTTATCAAGCTTATGGTTCATTTGGTTCAATGGAATGAGATTTGAGAGAACCATATTTTGCTTTCAACACATGAGTGATGAGTGCCCCATCCCTAAAGGGAGAATCTATTGATTCTTCTAGCTCTACTCATTATAATATGCCAATATGATAGTTCAAGTTAATTTAAGTAATTGATTTAATACTTGATATGATGGTTCTTACTTTTATTTCAAAATTTTCATCTCCATTCTATTTGTAACAATTTTTAATCACTTTTGGGCTAAATGTGTTAGGTTGATTTGGCTATTAATGTTGCTACTGATGTCTGCCTAAGGAGGTATATTCATTTTTAACCTCATTTTCATAGTTGTTTGGGGACAAGCAATTGTCTAAGCATGAGGAGTTTGATGATTCCTTAAAGTACACTCTATTTTGAGGTCATTTTGTATGATTTTTAGGGAGAATTATGTGTTTTATCCTATATTATGCACTCATTTTTTTGTTTTACGCTTGGCATGGTTTCTTCCTGTGTTCTGTAGGTTTTTGGGCCATTTTACCTTAAATTTAACCCTTAAAAGAGTGCAGCTTGACCCCCCATGGATACCCCCAAGTCATTACCCATGGAAGGGAAAAAAAAGAAGAAGAATGTCGAGACACTGCTCATCATGGACGGTCCATGATGAAGGCTACAGTCTGTGGTGAGTCCATAACTACAAGTCTCTTTGTTTTCATTCATCGTGTGACTGAAGTTGATCAAGTTCTTCTTTAAATAGAGCTATTTTGTAGCAAATTTGATAGAGACAACAAAAAAGAGAACTCTTATTCTCTAATCTTTTCAACTCTTTTTCATTTTCTTGAGTTTAGTTTTAGATTTCTCAGTTAGTTTGAGTTTAAGAGTGAAAGTTGTGAGGAAGTGCTTACTGTTTTGAAGCTCTTGCAAGGTTGGGAATCCCTTGAAGGATCTCCAATTGTGCTAAGTTTTCTCCTCTCAAACTTTACTTAGTTGTTATTATTTCAAATTTGTGTGAGTAGTTTTCTTAATCTAGGGATTGTTAGCCAAGTACTGTTGTCGGAATCTCTAATTTTTATTTAGTTGCGCTTGATTCTTGAATGACAATTGGTTAGTTTAGGTAATTCATTTTATTTCGAAAGAAAAGATTAAATTCTAAATACGATTGCACCCCTTTCAATCTCCCAATATATATTAAGTGCATGTTATATTCTAATGATCCACATCTTTACTAGGTAAAACAAATCCCTAGATGTCTTAAATTTATTGAATTTTCCAATTAGATTGTAGCATTATTCAAACAGCCAATTGAAATGTGCTTGCTTAGCACTTTTATAGGACAAGATTCAGTAGACAACAATTAATCTCTGTGGGAACGATATCTTTTCTAAACTACAACACCCGTGCGCTTGCAGGCAAGGTCAATCGTCTTATGATCATCTACGTGTCTTTAGATCCCTATGTTTTGTATCAAACAGGCTTAAAACTAGAGAAAACTTTGCCTTACGAATTAGAAAATACATATTTGTTGGGTATCCTCTTGGCAAGAAGGGATGTAGACTTTGTGATTTAGAAGCACATTGATGTTTTTTTATGGAAAATAATTCCATTTTGCAAAAATTACCAATGGGCAGCAACCCAGAATCCAACAATAGTCTTAATGTTTAATGAGGAGGAAGGCCTAACACTGAACTTTGAAAATTTGGATCCAAGCCCTAGGCCTATAACAAGGAGCAGTGTACACTGTGATCTAGCTAACAAAGCTTCAACCCACACCAGCCTAGAATCCAACAGTAGTCTAGTGCCCAATGCAACTCTCTCGCACCGCTCAGTGCCTGACGCTAATCTGGAAGACTACAACCCATCTTAGTGATTATATTTGTTACAATGCTAGGCCTAGTAAACCCATCCTTTTTGCAAGCTCCCTTCAAAAAGAGCGTTATCCTATAGATAGCTATGTTACTTATATAAACTCTTCATCTTGTCATCAAGCTTTTTTAGTTGTTATTACCAAGATTATAGAGCTAAAACATTACAATAAAGCAGTTAAGGATCCCCGAAGGAGGAAAGCGATGATGGAAGAAATTCAAGCTTTAAAAGCCAACAAAATGTTGGTTGTTACAGATTTGCCTCCACAAAAGAAACCCATTAGTTATAAATGGCTTTACACAGTCAAGTATAACTCAAATGGAACAATTGAACGATTCAAGGCATGTTTGATCATTTGCGATGATCATTAGGAGCGAGGATTTAATTAGAATGAAACTTTCACCCTAGTCGCAAAGATGACCAGTGTGCATTATTTTCTGATTGTTACCGTGGCCAAGGGATGGGAGCCCCATCAAATAGATGTGAACAACTCCTTCATGCATGGTGAATTAGAAGAGGGTATTTATAAGGAAATGCCTCCTAGATTTTCCTCCAAAGAACAACACAAGGTATGTCATTTTACCTAGTCCCTTGATGGACTTTGCCAAGCTCCAACACGATGGTTTGCTAAACTCTCATTCTAGTTGAGTGCATATGGATTTGTTCGCTCATATGCGGATTACTTCTTGTTTGTGTATCGAGAGGGGGAAATTTTTATGACATTATTAGTATATGTGGATGACATTGTTCTTGCCAGTAATGACACTTACGCAAGTAAAGAATTTAAGAAGTACAACAATCTTGAGCCTTTAAAGTATTTTCGGGCATTAAAATAGCTTGAGGTCCAAAAGGTATGTTTCTTTGCCAATGAAAACATGCTTCAAAAGTGGTTGATAAGCATGGGCTTTTAGGGGCAAAACCCACTGAGTTTCCCATGGAAAAAATCACAAACTCACTCTGACAACCAGCAGAAATCTTAATAGTGCAACTAAATACCGCAGGCTTGTTGGGAAACTAATCTACCTTGCCATCACATACCCGAAGTTGACATACGTGGTGCACATTTTATCCCAGTTTATGTAAGCTCCAAAGGAAGAACATATGAAAGCTGCCCGTAGAGTTCTACGTCATCTTAAAGGTGAGTGCTGGAAAAGGAATTTTCTTACATGCCAAAGAGGATTTACAGCTATATGGTTATTGTGACTTAGATTAGGGGAGCATGTCCTCTTCCAAGGAGAAACATGATTGCATATTTTATCACTCTTGGTAGGTCACCTATATCTTGGATGACCAAAAACCGAGCAATGGTGTCTAGATCTTCTGTTGAAGGTGAATACAAATCTATGGCAATGGCAACAACTGAACTTATTTGGCCATTAACTTTCTTAGCATCTTTAGGAGTGTTTTATATACAACTTATGAAATTGTTTTGTGACAGTCAAGCTGCCTTACGCATAGCCAAGAAATCGATGTTTCATGAAAGGACCAAACACATAGAGATTGATTGTCATTTTGTTTACAAAAAACTTGTTGTTGGATTATTCTCTCTCTCATATTTGACATCCAAATTACAACTTGGAGATATACTTACCAAGGCCCTTGGTAAGAGACAATTCTAGTTTCTCAAAAGCAAGTTAGGCATCATTAATTTGCATGCTCTAAGTTGAGAGGGAATGTTAGGAGAATATTTGTTAAATATTTCCTAGGTTATTTCCAAATTGTATTAGGATTGGCATTTTAGTATTTTCTTCTAATTGTGTAGTCTACTTGGGCTGTAAGCTAGGTTTAGGTGTGTATATTTGTTTGCATTGTATTGCTCCATAATTTTCGAATGACTAAAGTGAATAAACGCAGAAAACTGTTTATGAAATTTCTCTTCAAACTCGATTTTTCAAATAGAGACAAATAGATTGAGAAAACAAGCTTAGGAACTGATAATCTGGATGAATATGAATCTCCGATCCAACAATAATTTTCAAAAACACTAGAGTATATACTGAAGTAAACCTCAACCATAATTTAAAAAGTTGGGAGAAAAATGTACGGGAAGATGGTGTTCTAAATCTCTCAAATTGTCTCTTTAAACAAATCGGGGAGGTGGTTTCACTTAATGCAACATAGGCATGCCAAACAACACGTCACCTAATGGTGACAAAATTTTCAAAAATAGCGACATGGGTGACAATAGGGCTGGTAAAAATGTGGGTTCGGGGCAATTTGGGTTTGGACAAATTGGACATTCAGATAAAACTTCATACTTGGACCCTATTCGGATTATAAATCGAATACTTTGACCAAACCTGAACCTGGACCTGAATGTCTGATGTCTAAACCCGATTGTCTGAATTTGTGATATGATTTTTGGACATTCTAATTGAAATTTTGTGTAACCAAACCCGAACCCGATTTTACAATGTCGGATCCCAGTTGTCTGAATTTGTTCTCATAAAATTTTCTTGATAATCTGGATCAAAATACACATAAACGTAGCTGTATGATGTTCGATCTTAGTTGTCCGAACCCAAAATGATTCAAAAATCTGGACAACCCGAACAAATGCCCAAACCCAAACCCAACCTGAAATTAAACTTAGACATGACCATTTGTTCGAATTTTAATCCAAATTTTAAATTTGGACATAAATTTCGTGACTATACCCTATTTTTTGAAGTCGGACAAATTTGGGTAATTGGGTCAATTAGATTTTTGTTAGCCCTAGGTGACATGGACATTCCAAACAACATGGTTCACTACGTCACACTCTATATTTGGGTCATCACAAACTCTAGGTGCGGCTCTGCCGTTCTACGTAACGCCTAATGTCGTTCCTTTCAAACTTTGCTTGTCAACATGGGCATACAGTTAGGCATGGTAGACATGTTACACCTTTTTCCTTGCCTTCCTACTTGATTTCTTTATTCTTTCCTCCCCTTAGCTTCCTTTAGTGAAAATCACCATGAAATCTCCAAACCAAAGCCAAAACATCTGCAAGAATAGAAATTACAGTAAGTTAAATGATTATGACAGAAAACAACCAAATTTCCTCAATCCTAAGGTGAGAATTAAAGAAATAAAGGATGATATACGGAAGAAAAATAAGTGAAAATATGGGTTTAATAACTCTCCCTTACTTACCTTGCATGTCTCCAAGTAAGACTAGCTCTTGAATGATCAATAAAGGGAGATGAACATCTAGTTACAGCCTTCTCAGGCAAGGGGATAATAGTCAACCCATTAAACACAATCATGCATCAAAGGTAGCCAAGTCAAGGAGTCAAAAAAGGTTCAATAGAACACATACACCACCATCTATAAATCACACTACCTAAGTATAATACACAAAATGCCCCATATTGAATCATATAGTGAGATAAACGATCCCTTAATAAGTGCTGAGTAAGCGTCACAGGTAGAAACTCACTTTGGGGCAAAGTGTAACACTCATCTCAATGTATTTGGATGTAAAACTTAGGCACACTCAATGCTTAAACCAAGCATGCATGCTACCATAGGCTTGACAAGGTTCTCAATTCTCCACCACTTGATGCAAAATGCAAAGTGTCAATCATAAGGAATTGCAAAAAGGACGTAATGAGGTCAAAGTTAAGGGTAAGAAGGGGAAAATTTTGGGAAAAGAGTAGAGCTATTACTCAAAAGTTGAGATAATAAGAACACTTCCACAACATCAAGAGCCAAAATATCACTTTACACCCCACAAACCCCATAAAAGACCACGAGGAAAGAGTTGATACTAACTTATTGAATTAATCCTTTGCCAAACATTTTATTCACAACTTCTTTTTCTTCTTTTCACTTTTTCATTTTTCTTTTTTTTTCTAATTTTTTTTTCTTTTTCTCTTTTTTAAGGAAGCAAAACTAAGAACATGTGAATGGCATGGGGAATACAAAATCTCAACTCATAATCCCTCAAATCACAAACCACCTTTAAAAGCACTCAAAAAATGAATCAATTCTCAAAATATGTCCAACTTAGTGTAAAAATGTTGATCTACTAGACTTTGACAAGAGTATGAGAATTAAGCATAGGCCAATTGTGTAATGAATATCAGTGCAACAACTGAACAAGGAAAGGCAAAAAAGTCGAATAAGAGGAATATCATACATCAATGAGCGTCTTTTAAGCTCATGTGGCTGTGTAAAACAAGAATGTCTTAATCATGTCAACATATACACATGTCAAATGTGATCTCAAAGAGAACCAAACCAAGTGCGATAGATGTAGTCATGGAAGAGTCACACATGAAAGCAAATATGAGACAACATGTAATGAATAGTCAATAGGCTTAAAATCTCACAGGTTAATATATTATAATCAATATAATTTACTCTAAGATATATCGCTTATCGAGGCCAATCAAATCAAACCACATGATTTTCAAGGGAAATTTACAAACCAATCCTAAATGGCAATGTCAATAGAATTTTTATAAAATTTACACCAAGAGAAGCCACATCTCAATGCACAATCATGCATATAATCAACTGTCACACCTTACATTATCATCATGAGATGGATTTTCAAAAACTCTTTTTGAGTAACTCCTTTTCAAAAACACATAGAGGATAATGACGAGAAAGATAAGAAAGATTACCTTAAAAGCTTATACATGCCCAACTCGATCAATTCTCCTCTAGTAATGTAACATCTACCCTATATGGTCTAAGCAACATGCTCTACGAAAGGGAAAAAACTGTAAAACAACTTAATAAAACTAGATGAGTGGTGCAAATGCTAGAGAGGTTAGCCAAATTACGCCCCCAAAATGCCTAATTCCACCTAAGGAGCTACAAGCTCACCCCTCGGTGAGGAGAAGGAAGTGACACTATTTTTTTAAAAACAATTAAATGCTTAGATTGCCTCCCAAGAAGCACTTGTTCTAAATCCCTATCTTGAATTTTACCTTAGGCATATAATGGTCGGAATAGGGGAGGTGAATCAATTGAAGCATAAAATGACGATGTAGTATCTACCACTAACTCAGGACAAATAGAAGTACTTGTAAAACCAGCCCAACTTAGTGAAGGTAACTCAAATGCGAGGGAAAACCTTCTTTAGGGCATCCCATCCAAGTTAAACCCCTCGATTCTAGAAATAGATGCAAGAACAATGGAGACCATATGGACTATAGGAATTTTAGGGATTGTAGGAACTTAGGGAGCAATGGGTGGAGGGAAATAGAAATACACCCTCTCCCCATAAAGTTAAAAAGAGATCTAACCTGTAGGACATCAATCACCTACCTAAACTGGAATGTCCTCTATAATACCCATTATACACTTGATCAAACAATCTGCCAACTTAGTTGTCATATTTGTGGGTTTCAGGTCTTGTAGCTGAAGCATCCTGCATATAAAGAGAGAGAGATAGTTATCTAGCTCATACTAGCTCCTGAATTACAAAGAGCTCTCTCAATCTACTGGTCCCCTATAGAATAAGGAATTGAGAAACTACCTGGATCTTGCAGCTTGGATGGTGACATGCTATGAAGAGTTGTGCTACACACCGCTCTAATAGGAACCCTCGAGACTTCTTTAAGCTTATCGTTCTTGGAAAAGAGCTCCCTTAGGAATTTCAAGCAAGATGGTGCTTCCTTGAGGGAACCCAATAAAATGAAGATTGACATAAATCTTTTTCAGCAAGGCTTCTTCAAAGTTGAGATAATATTAGGACATATAAGATGAAATGTGATAAAGTTAATAACTTTCTCCACCAACAAAAATTGTTTTGGAGTGTTTGTGCTAATGGGAGGAAGTTGAAGCATGGTGACTGAAACATCAAGTACTTCCATTAAGGGGTAAAATAGAGAAAATAGAGAAATAGAATCAATTGTCACATGATAGGAAGGTGTGGCATGTGATAGTAAAGATTATGTGCTGACTATTGTTACTGAGTATTTTAAAGAGCTATTTATAGCAACACGGTCCCTCTTTATTCACTTAATTATGGGCACCATTGAACCTTGCTATCGAAATAAGATAACTTGCTTCTCTATAAGGAGTTTACAGATGAAGAGACCAAGGAAACATTTTTTCATATACATCCAAACAAAGGCATGAGACCTAATGGTATGTCTCCCTTCTTCTACAAAAAATTTTGGGGCACTGCTAAGGAGATGTTACTTCTTTGTCTAGTGATGTAAAGCTCAATGGAATTCACTTACAATCAAAGGAGAACACAAAAACAAACAAAGGAACTCATGGCCTTAGCTTGCTTTCTATGCAATCCGAAACTGAAAGTGAGTTTTGGATAGTTCTAAACTTGAATCTTGGATACAGTAATCACCACCAAGACTAAGGTTAGGGCCTCTAAGCTTGACTAAGATATAGAAATCACCACTTAAACAAGATTAGGACTAAACTTGAACACCACCTTAACCGACCTAGTTAAGGATAAGCAAGTGAAATATTCTGGTTTTCAAGAGCAAAGCTCTCTTTCTTTCTTTTCAAATGTACCAAATTTGATTGGAAAATGAAGAATACAAAAGCCTTAAAGGTAAGCTAGCAAGCAAGCAAGCAGTTAAAGCCTAGGGAGTGAGGTTTCTTCACAATTAAGAAACCTCTTAAACTTGCTTAGTTCACGGTTTTAGCTAACCCGTGAGGTTCTAATGCTAATCGTAGCTTAATCCTTGTTAAGGACAACCATTAAGTCTATCTAATCATTAGGATTAAAGCTAGACTTTATTAAGCAAGTAATTAAGCAACTAAGCAGCTGCCTTGAAATGAAGAAAAGTAGTGATGTTGACTGGCTGCTTTTGCTTTTCGGCTGGCCACTAGAAATCAAGCTGTCTTCTGCACTCGCTTCTCATTGGATAGCTCAGTGCTTCCTTCATGATAGTGTCCAATAGCTTGTTAGTTACTCATCCAAGCAGCTAGACATGGATTGGACATTGAAAAGGGATTCAACCACTAAATGCACCAACTAGGTGTAACTGGGCATTAGCTGGCAGTTTTCAGGCTTTGATTGGAGGCCACATTTCATTTGCAAAATGTGGGCATGAATTGGTTTGCCACACATGATTGGATAGCTCTGCAAGTCTTCTAACTCCTTCAGGGGGAATTACTCAATTTAGGGATTATTTTCCTGCTCAAAAGATCAAAATACCCAGACTGGTCTAAACCAAGTTCCAGCCTGCATGGTTTAAAAGATTGACCTGGTTCTTCAGTTCCACTTGACTTAACCTAATTGAATCACTTGTACCAAGTAGTTAACATCTTGAGGACCCAAAATATGCAAACATTTAGGACTTAAACCTCATGGAGGCCTAAGTAATTCGAAACACAAAACCGGTCTTGAAAACTGTTTTGAACCCATAGGGTTCTGTTTGTGTTTCTAGTAAAAGATGAGCCATCCTTTGCACTTGGGTCCTTGTTCTTCGATGTTTTGGACTTGATGGAACATGAACTTGGTCTTGGCTAGTAGGACTCTATGATCCTCCCCTTGTTGAAAAGATTTGATCCTCAAATCTGCTTGGGAGTCATCTGGATGAAAAGGGCTCAAATCTACCACATTGAATGTGGTTGAAACTTTATACTCTCCTAGTAAATCAACCTTGTATGCATTGTCATTTACCTTCTCTAAGACCTCAAATGGACCTTCAACTTTTGGCATTAGTTTGTTCTTCCTTTTGGAAGGAAATCTTTCCTTTCTCAAGTGCATCCATACTAGGTCTCCAGGTTAAAAAACCATATTTGTCCTATGCTTGTTGGCTTGGGCTTCATAGAATGCATTTGCCTTCTCAATTTTGGCCTTTACCAACTTATAGAGCTTTTGAATCTCTTCTACTCTTACTGTTGCATTAGCACTTGGTTTTTGGTTTAAAGGTCGTGAGGTAAGATCAATGGGACTCAATGGATCAATTCCATAAACCACCTTAAAAGGGGAGAGACCGGTAGCCTTGCTTGGTGCCTTGTTGTATGCAAACTCAGCATGGGTAAGAGTAACTCCTAAGCTTTGGCATGAGGTTTAATCAAGACTCTTAGGAGTGTACCTAAGGTTCGATTAGTCACCTCAGTTTGCCCATCAGTTTAGGGGTGATATATGGTACTATACATCAATTTAGTACCAAGCTTCTTTCAAAGAGTAATCCAAAAATGACTTAAGAACTTTGTATCCCTATCAGAAATAATAGACTTAGGGATACCATGTAATCTGGTTACGTCTTTGAAGTATAATTCAGCAATGTATGTAGCATCATTGGTTTTGTTGTAAGGTATGAAATGTGCCATCTTTAAAAATCTATCTACTATCACAAATATTAAATCTTTACCCCTTTGACTCTTAGGTAGACCCAAAATGAAGTCCATGCTCACGTCCACCCAAGGTTGATTGGGAAGTAGAAGTGGCGTGTACAAACCGTGGGGTAAGGTGTGAATCTTGGCAGCTTGACATGTTCCACACCTTCTTAGGATGCCTTAAAGATCCTTCTCCATTCCTGGCCAGCAGTAATGTTCCCTTAACATGGTTAAGATCTTGGATTTGCCAGAATGGCCAGCCAATGATCCACCATGAACTTCTCTAATTAGGAGCTCATGGGTGCGACACTCAGGAATACACAGCTATACTCCTTTGAGCAAATAGCCCTCTTGGATTAAGAAATCCCCCTTGGGGTGCTTCCAGCACACAGGATATAAATCCCCAAGGTCTTCATCATTAGAATATAAACTTTTTAGATGCTCAAAACCAAGAAAAAGAGCATCCAATTGAAATAGGAGGAGATACCTCCTAGATAATGCATCAGCACCTTGATTTAACTTTCTAGACTTGTGCTTAATGGTGAAGTGGAATGATTGAAAGAACTCAACCTATTTAGCATGGTGTGAGTTTAACTTGTATTGGCCTTAAATATACTTCAAAGCTTCATGATCAGAATGCAATATAAACTCACTATCCACTGAATAATGGCTGCAATGCTCTAAACACTGTACAATAGCATAGAATTTCTTGTCATAGGTGGAGTACTTTCTTCTTGAATCATATAACGTCTCACTAAAGAAGGCTAACGGTTTAGCTTCTTGAGTAAGAACACCACCTATACCCACTCCTAATGCATCACACTTAACTTCAAAGGCCTTCTCAATGCACGGCAAAGCAAGGACAGGTGCTTGAGTTAGTCTTCTCTTCACTTCTTTAAAGGTAGATTGGGTTTTAGGAGCCCATTTGAATGATGTACCCTTAATCACCTCAGTCATGGGAGCCAAAATAGTGCTGAAGTTTCGAATAAACCTCATGTAAAAGAAAGCTAATCCATGAAAGCTTCGAACATCATGAACACTTTGTGGTTGAGGCCATGACTGCATAGCCTCTAACTTGCTTCATCTACCTTTATCCCTTCTTTAGAAACAACATAACCTAAGAATGTAACTTCATGAGTGAAAAAAGTACATTTCTTAAGGCTACCATACAACTTCTTACGTTCAAGAACAACCATGATTTGATTGAGTTGATCTTTATGTGTTTGCTCATCCTTGGAATAAATCAGAATGTCATCGAAGTAGACCACCACAAATTTACCCATATAAGGCTTGAATACTTGATTCATTAGCCTCATGAATATACTAGGAGTATTAGAAAGACCAAATGGTATGACAAGCCATTCATATAAGCCTCCCTTGGTCTTGAATACTGTCTTCCATTCATCTCCCTCTCGGATTCTGATTTGGTAGTATCCACTTCTAAGATCAATTTTTGAGAATATTTTAGAGCCATGTAGTTCATCCAGCATGTCTTCAAGTCTAGGTATGAGATACCTATACTTGATTGTGATTTTGTTTATGGCTCTGCTATCAACACACATTCGTTGGCTGCCATCCTTCTTAGGAACCATCAAGGCAGGTACGGCACATAGGCTTAAAGACTCTCTTATAATCCCTTTGGACATTAACTCTTCTACTTGCCTTTGAATCTCCATGGTTTCCTCTGGGTCCATCTTATAAGCTGGCTTATTACGAAGGATTGAACAAGCAATGAGATCAATATGGTGTTAGATATCTCTTCTAGGAGGTAACCCCGTGGGTATCTCCTCAGGAAATAGATGACAGAAATTTTGTATGAGTGACTTGGCTATGGGGTGAGTAGGCAAATGAGTTTTTGGTTCATCTTGGATGTTTAGTATCCACTCTTTAAAAGCTTTAAACTCATGATATGAGGCCTTTAAAAGAGGTTCACTAAATGATAGTAAGCAACCAGAATGTTCAGGCTTTTTTATTGGCTTATTTTTTGTGGAGTTCGGATGGTGACAAAGGTTTCAAGGTAATCTTCTTGCCTCCCTTAGAGAAGGATAATGTATTCTGAAATCCATCATACATTACCTTCCTATCATACATCCAAGGTCTACCTAACAAGACATGGTATGTATCCATGGGGATAACATCATACCATAACTCATCTTGATAGTTCTTACCAATAGACAATGAAATGAGGCACTGGGAGTTAACTTGTAATCCCTTGCTTTCGTTTAGCCATTGGATGTTATATAGATGGGGATGGGCCATAGCTTGCAAGCCTAATTTCTCAGTCATGCTAAGAGAAACTACATTGACACAACTTCCTCCATTAATACTCAAAGAACAAACCTTGTCTTTAACCGTACACCTAGTGTGAAAGATATTCTCCCTTTGTTCATCTTTAGCTCCCTTCTAGCCGTTCAACACTCCTCTTAGAACCAGCATCTCACCCTCATCTGCTTCCTCTTCAACCTCCTCAAGGATTTCCTCACAATTCTCCTCACTTTCCCCTTCAATTTCCTCCTCAAATTCTTGCTCATCTATGGCTCTCCATTTGGATATTGTAATCACTTTTCTGTTTGGACAGTCCGAGGCTATGTGTCCTAACCCTTGGCAGTTGAAACATCTTCTTGTGCTCATAGGATTGGGATTAGGTCTGGTTGGAGGTGGTTGGACCTTTGTGGAGTTAGGGTTCTTTGTAGATTGGTGCGAAAAGGATTTGTAGTCTTAGGAGGTGGATTTGAACTTCTCTTGTTAAAGGGTGTGTTCCGGGCTAAGGGCTTGAAACTTTAAGGTTTAAAGGGTTGTCTTGCCTTCTTTAGCTGTTCAACTTTATGAGTAAGCACGCGAACCTCATCAAATAAAGTGTAAACTTGTAAATCAACAACATTAACATACCTAGGATCAAGGCCTCCCAAGTATCTAACTATTATTTGTTCTTCTGGTTCGTGTAAGTCACAATTACAAGCTTTTCAAACTCTCTAGTGTATTCTTCTACACTGAGGTTTCCTTGATTTAAGTTATAGAGTTGAGAGTAACAATCTTGAATATAAGTGGGTGGGAGAAATCGGGTCTTAAGCTTTGATTTCATCTTATCCCATGTACTGATTTTGGACTTCCATTCTCTAACTCTTTTGGCACACAAATTAGTCCATCAAAAAGAAGCATACTTACGGAGTCTTAAAGCAACCAGCTTCACTTTCTTCTCTTCAGGAATGTCCTTGTGCTCAAAACTCTTTCAATCGTGTGTAACCAATCTAGGAACTCTTCAGGATCAAGCTTGCCTTCATACTCTGGAATTTTAACCTTAAAATCATTGGTATAAGCTTGCATCTATGGTTCTGGCCTAGCCATTCTCAATGGTTCATCGTCACTAGATGAATCAATATGATGGCTGAGCACATGCTCTTGTCTTCTAGGTTCAGATTGTAGAGGTTCCTCACTGATTGCTTGCTTTTGCTTCATGAATGCACCAAGATGTTCACGTAAGTACTCATTTTGAGCCTCAGTTTCTTGGTTTTGCTAGGAATCCTCATTAATCTTCTTCATCAAGACCTCATTCTGCCTTATAAGAGCATCAGATTTTTCTTCCAAACTCATGCGAGAACTCATCTTGTCTACGGTTTGTGTTTAAGTTCAAGCTAGGAATGTGTTTGGAATTTGAGTAGAAATGAATCCGGATGGTGGAAGGACATATAAGGCCAAGGAGAAACCAAAGCTCTAATACCAAATATGATGTAAAGCTTAATGGAATTCACTTACAATCAAAGGAGAACACAAAAACAAACAAAGGAACTCACAGCCTTAGCTTGCTTTCTATGCAACCCGAAACTGAAAGTGAGTTTTGGATAGTTTTAAACTTGAATCTTGGATATAGTAATCACCATCACAACCAAGATTAGGGCCCCTAAGCCTGATTAAGAGACAGAAATCACCACTTAAACAAGATTAGGACTAAACTTGAACACCACCTTAACCAGCCTGGTTAAGGATAAGCAAGTGTAGTATTCTGGTTTTCACGAGCAAAGCTCTCTTTCTTTCTTTTCAAATGTACCAAATCTGATTGAAAAATGAAGAATACAATAAAGGTAAGTTAACAAGCAAGCAAGCAGCTAAAGCCTAGGGAGTGAGGCTTCTTCACAATTAGGAAACCTCCTAAATTTGCTTAGTTCATGGTTTTAGCTAACCCATGAGGTTCTAATGTTAATCCTAGCTTAATCCTTGTTAAGTACAACCATTGAGTCCATCTAATCATTAGGATTAAAGCTTAACTTTTTACTAAGCAATAATTAAGCTACTAAGCAGCTGCCTCGAAATGAAGAAAAGTAGTGATGTTGACTGGCTGCTTTTGCTTTTCGGCTAGCCACTAGAAATGAAGCTATCTTCTTCACTTGCTTCTCATTAGATAGCTTGATGGTTCCTTCATGATTTGTCCAATGGCTTGTTAGTTACTCATCCAAGTAGCTAGACATGGATTGGACGCTGAAAAGGAATTCAATCACTAAATGCACCAATTAGGTGTAACCGGACAGTAGCTAGTGGTTTTCAGGCTCTGATTAGAGGCAACATTTCACATGCAAAATGTGGCATGAATTAGCTTGCCACACATGGTTGGAAAGCTCTAGAAGTCTTCTAACTCCTTCAGGTGGAACTACTCGATTTAGGGGTCATTTGCCTGCTCAAAACATCAAAATATCCGGACTGGTCTAAATCGGGTTCCAGCCTGCATGGTTTGAAAGATTGACTTGGTTCTTCATCTTCCACTTGACTTAACTTGATTTAATCACTTGGACCAGGTAGTTAACATCTTGAGGACCCAAAATATGGAAAAATTTAGGGCTTAAACCTCATGGAGGCCTAAGTAATTAGAAACACAAAACCGGCCTTGAAAACTGTTTTGAACCTGTAGGGTTCTATTTGTGTTTCTAGCAAAAGGTGAGCCATCCTTTGCACTTGGGACCTTATTCTTGGACGTTCTGGATGTGATTGAACATGAACTTGGTCTTGGCTAGATAGGACTCCATCGTATAGATTTTTTAAATCATGAGATTTAGCTAGGTGTAAATGACACTATAATTGCCCTAATTCCAATACTAAGGAGACTATGAGTTTTAGACCAAATAGCTTCTGCAATGTTATCTATAAACTAATTTCAAAGGTACTAGCTAATAGGTTAAAGTTTGTACTCCCAAAAATCATTCTAGACAACTGGAGTATGTTTATACCGAGAAGGCTTCTTATAGGCAATTTTCTTAGACATGCCAAGTTGTCAAAAAAGTAATTTTATAGCCGTTCAGTGGGACATGTGTACAACATTTACCTTGGTAGAGTGAAGTTATTTGGAGGCTGTTATTATCAAGTTGAAGATGGCTGTTAGGTGGGTGGAGAAAATTATGACTTATGTTCAATCTATAAGCATGGGTCTACTAGTGAATAGAAATAGGGTAGGCCCGATTATCCCTAAGAGAGGGTTAAGGCAAGAGGACTCAATCTCCCCCTACCTATTCATTCTTTGTGTCGAGGTTTTATTCAGAATTTTGAGCAGAGTGGAGAATATAGGGGATATTTGTGTAACAGCTCTACCCTAGTCCACTTTAGGTACTTTTAATTAATTGAAATTGAATTAAGTTGGGTGCATGCATTTTAATTTGATATTTTAATCATCACTTTTACACATTGCATGGCTAGGATCACGTTAATGGCCTCTGGTTCAATTTTCATAACGTTTAAGGAGTGAGAAATATGGACTTTTATTAATAATAATAATAATATTATTATTATTATTATTGTTATTATTATTCAGCCATCGATGTTCATTTATATAAAAGTATATAAATATACACTCATATTAGTTGAGAAAAAATAACAGTTCAAAAAAATAAGTATATTACTTAAGTGAGCCATAAATGAGTGCTAATAACATTATCTAAATACGATAAAATAGAATAAAGCAAACACGCGAAAAAAGGGAAAAAAATCAACCAAAGTCCCTTAATAGTTCTTTGCCCACACAAAAATCTCAAGGAAAAAAATGAATAAAATTAAAAAAAAGAAAAAGGGGGAGACAAATAAGAGAGAGAAAGTGAAATAAAAAAATATAACAAACAAACAAACATAACCCACTTCAATTCAATCTTCCATCCCCCTCATCTTCAGCCCCTATTGCGTGCTAGTACCGAATCCCCGTGGATGCTCACTGCCATCCCAGTCGGCCACTTGGCCGACTACCATTGCCCTAGCACCACCCTTGTCCACCAATTAATCCACTCCCCTCTTCCTCTACCTTTGTTTTGAGATATTTAAAGGTAAATTCATCTAATCCTTATCGTGCCATTTCTGTATGTGAGCAGTAGATGATTTTTGTATTTTAGTTAAAATAAGTATCTTTAATGTGAAATTGAGGATCACTGTGGGTAATTATAAATGTTGTGTGAGTAATAAGGGTTTTAGATTTGGATTGCAGAAGATGAGTGTGGATGTAGAATTTTTATACTTGTGCTTATACAATTGTTATATGGTCCAATCAATTATACATTTCCAAATATACAACCAGCCCTACTATCATCCCACACGACACCAACTGTGTGCCAACTGCCAAGTCTGATGCAAAATTAAAATAATAATAAAAGCAAAAAATTAATCGCTAACACAAGCCGTCATTTTGAAACTCAATGAAAAACCTGTCAAACTTTTGCTCACTATCTCACTAAAAATTGCTCAAATTCATGCTCAATTTACTGAATTTTTGCAATGGAGATTCTAGCCAACAATCTTCTATAAATCATTCCTAAAACTTGAAAGAAGTATTTCGACGTAAGATTTATCAACAAAAACGCAATTAATTTGCATGTTCGTACAAAAAAATTGAATCTACTTGAACGAAATGCAATTCTAGGGTTGAAGAAAATTGCGCTCTGATAATCGTAATTTTACCATGTTGTAGATGGAACTGATAGCACAGAAGCATTGAAGAAGAGATCTGCAAGTGATGAAGAAAAATCTCTTCAAAAAAGGTGTTCCAAAAACCATAAAAACTAATATGCACTTTATGAAAAACAAAATTGATTTTTTGCTAATACAATGATAATAAAACACTTAATATATTATGTACAATTTTATGCAGAGCACTTTTACTAATAATTCTAAAAAAAATAAAAAAAAGATAATAGAAATTTAGAAATAGTCATTCTACACATTTATATGCATTTTAGTGAGTTACAGCTGATGTGCTAGTGTGCCATCATGCATATTTAGTGAGCAGTAAATTAGAAATTTATTTTTTTGATAATATAATGGCAATAAAACACTTAATCTGTAATTCTAAAGAAAACCCCCCAAAAAAAAAAAAAAGAAGACTCATTGTGTATAGTATTTGCTGGTTAGTGACTAATATGTGTTGTTTTACTGAGCTATCAAGCACATGTAGTGAGTATTAAATTAGTAAATTGCTTTTCTACCATCACAATGACAATACTTGAGATAAACATAAATTTCTTTAACCAACATGCTTAGTGAGCTGTATCATATATTCTAGTGAGCTATGACTTGTATTTAAGTGTACGACTTCACTAAGCACACTCAAATGTAATATTAACATTACATATAATGTTATTGATAGATCAAAGATAGAAGGTTCCAGCATGAACCCTCAAGATATTATTATGAAAGTTGTTAGAGATATTTCTTTTGATATAGTATACTTGAGGTAATTACACTTCAAATATATCCAACATACACAATGTATTACTTTCACTATACTAACGTATTTCTTTTTAATTGAAGCCCAAAGAAAACATCTCGAATAGAGATGGAGAAGGATGCAAATAAGAAGCTTGATACAAATAAAGGAATAGAAGAGGATATTACTTGTAATACAGGACAAGGTATGTCTATAATTTGGGATTTTGTATTTAGTGAGCTGAATTGCATATGCAGTGAGCAAACGGTTAGTTTTAGTCAAAATATAAACACATTTACAACTCCACATTAGGTTAACTATTGCACATTTAATGAGCTATACATTATGTTTTGGTGAGCTATGTGATATATCTAATGAGTAGTATTAAAAATGCATATTGTTCATTGGTATAATGTACCATGTGTAGTTAAGCCTTCCCTTGTGTTTTGGTAAACTATATCATATACCTGCTAAGTGCAAGTCATATTTTAGTCAGAAAGTAACCTATATTTTCTGAATTTACATTAAGTGAGCTGAATTGCATTTCTAGTGAGCAAAAAGTTTATTTTAATGAGTAGAAAGTGTAGTGAACTGTAGCCATATATACAAAGCTCCACATTAGGTTAACTATTGCACATTTAATGAGTTATACATTATGTTTTGGTGAGCTATATGATATATATAGTGAGCAGTATTAAAAATGCATCTTGTTTACTTATATAAAGTATCATGTATGATTACCGAAGAAGCAAGCAAAGCAGCTCCTTGGTACTACAAATGAAGAATAGACTCCACAGCCTAACAACAATCCCGTTATACCAGCAATAGTAACCACATTTCTAAAGGACAAATATCAGGAAACAGTCCACATCAAAAGAAAATTCTCTGAAGGGAAAACTAGCTCATCAAGTAATGCTATAAAGAGTAGAAGGATGAAACAAGAAGTATAAAAGAACAGAAACATTTATAACAATCGAATAAGTTCAAAAGATGGGCAGATGTAAGCATCACCAGCAGTTGAGCCTAAAAAATAAAACCTATTTAGTATGAAAGAATTAAAAGCCAATGAACCAGAAAAGGTATACCATACTTTGGAGAAAATAGTAGAACCACCTCAAGAAAAAGCTGCCACATGAGGGAAACAAAACAAAATGTGGTAGAGAAAAAACACGAAAAAGGAGGTAAAGAAGACTGAGCAATCACATCTAAACATTGCACAAGAAAAGCTTGGGAAAACATGAGCACGACAAGGGGCAAGAAGATTGCAGCCTAAAAGATCCCCAAGAGTACAATCAATTACTAAGGAAGGTGAAAAGAGCACTAGCAAACTAATGCTAAAAAGACATTCCTGAAGAAAGCTCAGAGAAAGCAGTCATAGACATTCTTCGACAAATTTCAAAGGAAATAGATGACATGGTAAAGGACTTAGCTTATAAAAGGCATCCACATGGACATGAAGATGACACTGAGTCTAAAGATGAAGTCTTAATGAAAGAATCAAGAAAATAAAAGAAGTACCAAAACCTAGCTCAAAGCAACTCTAAATGAGATCAAACAAATGTGTTAGAGCTAAAGCTGAAAAAGAGAGAAAAAGTGTCAAAAAGAATCCAAGTCCTGCAAAGCTTGAACAGCTTTCAATTGTACAACCTAGTCATCAAAAGAAATCTCCAAAACAAGAAGCGAATAGTAGCATTGGTGTTCTAAATCCCAAGCCTATGTAAAAACCTAAAGAGACGGACACAAAATATAAGAAGATTTTACAGACCAAAATGTCGCCAGCAGGCTTTGTTGTAATGATAAAGAAGTTCAATGAGGCATAGAAACAAGCAATATGAGATATGGGTCTTGAAGATTCTTAAAGTTGCAAGCAACTGAATTACCGGGGGACCTATGCAAATGGCTTATGGATAACTTTGGGCCATACTCAGTGAGACTGTACATAACAAGTGAGAAGAAGATAGCGATAACTCCAATAGATGTACATCTTACATTGGCACTCCTAATTGGTGGAGGGAAGGTTGAAGAGTTTTATAACAAGAAGCCAAAAGACCCTAAATACAATGAAGTCCTTTCAGCATGGAGAAAGGAATGAAATTTTAAAGATGGGACACCCAAGCTCAGCCAAATGCCACAGTAAATATTAAACTAGGCTAATGCAGGAGGAAACTTTCAAAAGAAACTTTGTTTTATACATGGTGTCCTATTTCTTCAATGGATCCAAGAATATACATTGTGTGTATTATTTTGCGAGCAATGTTGTAAATGTTGAAGACATAGCAATCATTGATTGGTGTTAATATACCATTGACAAATCTATCAAAAAGAGAGCTTCAGACTTTGATGGCCTTATTCTATTCTTGAAGGTAAGCTCCCTCTTTTTTATCAGTATAATCTACTAAACATGTTTTTAGTGAGCTAGTCTGCATTTTTAGGGAGTAGAACATATTTTTAGTGAGTAGAACATCATTTTTAGTGGGCTATGGGGCACTCATTGATAGTTGACAATGTTTTGTTATAGTGAGCTAGAATGACACTTTTGGTGAGCACATATCACTTTCAGATAACTATAGCAACAAGCAAAGAGGACTTATTGGTAGTGAACATTAGCCAATTTTAGTGAGCTAGTTTGCATTTTTAGTGAGCAGAACATATTTTTTAGTGAGCAGAACACTTTTTTAAGTGAGTTATGGGGAACTTGTTGATGTTTGATAATTGTCTATTATTATGAGCTAGAATGACACTTTTAGTGAACTCACATCACTTTTAGATAGCTACAGCAACAAACAAAGAGGACTTGTTTGTAGTGAACATTAGTCTATTTTAGTGAGCTAGTCTACATTTTAGTGAGTAGGACGTCAATGTTAGTAAGCAGAAAGTTTTTTTCACTAACTAAATATTATCGTTTTTCTTGACTTGACATATGTATTACAATCACAAATAGTACTGTTTTTTGTTTATACATCATATACTGAATTGATTTGAATAACATGTCCCTTGCAGATAATATCTTGACTGAGTTCTCCTCACAATGAAGAGGGGTAATTTCCTACAACAAAGCTGTGGACTACAGAAAAGGTGAAGGAAAGGGTGAAAGAATATAGAAAAGCTACTGAACTTGATAACAAAGCAGGGACAAAAGGATTTGAAAAAGGCATAGCCAAGCCTCTAACACAGATCAACAAAGAAGAGCATGTTGCATAGGTTAGAAAAATTTAGCTCAAAAAGAATGAAGAGCTAAGGACATGTTCAAAAAATGATGAAACATCAGTTAGAGGTATGACTTAATACAATTACATCAATTAAAAGAAGAAAAATAAATAAAATAAATGTCTGTAACATGTTACAATACTTGAAAGATGTTTACATACATAAAGATATGAAAGAAATGACCGAAGTAATAAAGGCTTTAGCGAGTGCATTCAAGATTCTCAAAACCTTCATGGAACACTTTTAAAAAAGTACCATAACAATGATGCACTCAAGAAAATAAGAGATGTCATTATAAGCATGTTCTCGTCATATTCAGAAGCTCAAATCTCAAAATCACCAACCATGGAATACAAAGACAAAGGAGGCAAAACTCCTGAGATACCACCAATTAGTCAGCATGGTGAATGGTGGAACAAAGTTATTATACTGGAGGCAATAACTAAATGAGAGAACGATTTTGTCAAGCACAAACAAATGATTAGCAGCCTAGAAGCCAAAAGTCTAATAAGGAAAAACTTTAGATCTAGAAAAAGGGACAATGACTTGCCAAGTTTTAAGTTGATTAATGATAGGCAAAGCTCAGCTCCTCTAACACCAACACTTGTAGCAACACTTCTGATACCACCACCCCCACCCCCACCCCCACCCCCATAAATACTCCAGACACCACCACCTTCCCCACTCTCACAAACACTTGACAGACCACCACCCCACCAACACTTGAGACACAACAGCTCCCACCACCACCATAATCTCTTGAGACACAACCACCACCAGGGACGTTAGAGACACCACCCCTGCTAGAGACATCAACCGAGTTGATGGACAACGATAGCACAGCCGCAAAAAGTTCATATGTTAGAAAGAAAAAAGTGAAACAGAAGGACATAAAGCAACAGAAAGTGAGCAAACAAAAGAAAAATCTCCTGGAAGAGAAGATGACAAAAAGATAACAACACATAAAGTTGGTAAGAATTTTGAAAAATTGAATAAATCCTAATGTGCTGTAATGTGGGTTTAGTGGGGTGGGAGATATGTGTAGTGAGATACAACTAGACGAGTAGTGAGCCATAATATATGTTTAGTAAGCTATGTTATGATGAATTACGATATGATGTTTTGCGAAAAAAGACCATAGCAAGAAGACAAGACATCAACCAAAAAGAGACAAAGGACCCTTGACGGAACCCTATTGCTCACCTTTTATGGAAACAATCACAAAGCTTACAAGCGAATAATCAAGCCAGGAGGAGATGGTTGCTGATTATGTCTTTCATCAATCACAAGACATTGATTCCACATAAGAATGAAACTAAATTTTAAAAATTAATAACAGAAAACACTTACAAACATAAGATACATTGATTATAAACTTGCATTTTTTAATACTATATCAGTGAAGAATTGTTTGACATGAACGCACATGTTGCAAATCAATACCACTTATCAACCATGCGTCCAAGGGGATACATTGATGCAAATGTGGTTAATGTCTGATCTGCTATTCTCAACAACTTAGAGAGAAAAAGGAACTGAAAGCTCTCCAAGAAGATTTTTGGCACCGATTGATGTAATGATAATTATATCTTATTTCAATTCATATATTCCAATACTTAAAAATCTACTAATACTAATGCAAAAATGTAGTCAACTTTGGACCCCACTGTAAATGTAGCAAAATCAGAAGAGGAGAGGTATATTGGCCTCGAATCAATACTTAAGAGGGAATTTTAGAGATGTGACAAATGGATAATAGGCAATAGTTGCAACTTGTAGGTGGTAATATAATTCATTTAATTATACATTAGCTTACCCTATTATATGATATTATTCATCTTCTATTTTGCAGGTGTTCTTCCTGATATATCAAAGAAGCATTTCTTCATCTTCTGCCTTGATTTAAAGGAAGAAAGGCTTAACATAATGGAGAACATACATACAGCAGCTTAATATAAAAGCACACATGATGACACACATATGTTAGTGGTATATTTAAAATGTTTAATCATTCATATAAATTTAAATAAATCAATAGTTCCATTTGCTGAGGAACATAGTTAGTGAGCTGAAACTATACTTTAGTGAGATGCGAAAACACGGTTAGTGAGTTGAAAGTATTTGAGAGCATTTGCTTTTGTTTATATCATAAATGTCTCTCAAGGAGTTATACTTGTGCTCCAGTGAGCTGAGGAACATTATTAGTGAGCTGAACCTATTTGCTGGGAAGTTACTAGTGTTTATATCAACCTTGTATCTTAGAGAGGTGTACACGTATTCCAGTGAGGTGGAAACATACTTAAAACTGAACTTATTTGCTGGATAAGTAGTCAATAAGTTGAATCTAGTAAACCAATATTTTGTTTTTATCAGTTGTGTCTATTTAGTCAGCTGCACATGTGTTCAAGTGAGCTGAAGAAAATACCTGATGAGCTAAACTTAATTGTTAGGCAAATTGTTGTCTTTACATCAATCATGTTGTTAGTGAGTTAACAAACATATTTAGTGAGCTGAGAAGCATATTTAGTGAGCGGAAAATGTTTACTGGGGAGCTGTTTATGTTGTGATATATTGATAAACTATAACAAATGTTGAATGTACATAGGCAAAAGCTTTTGGAAGATTTCTTAAGGATAGTGTTCGTCATCCAAAACATGAAGCTGTCAAGAAAATGAAAGTAGTGCGAATGAGAATGCCATGGAGAAAAACACATAATGTCACATACTGTGGTGTATTCTGCATGAGGCATATGGAGTCATAATTTAGACAGACAGATAAATGGCAATGTGATTTCAAGAAAAACAAAGTCAGTCTTCAAAAATTCCTTGAAATAATATAACATATTAAATATATCCATAATAACTTTACGTATATTTTTATTCTTTTTTCAGTGCAAGAATTTGTTTCATGTAATGAGAGCAAGGTACTGTTATGCGATCATTAATAATGAAGAAAATATATGTATAAATAAAGTGTAGAGGCTGGCAAAGGAGTTATATGATAAACAAGAGGCACAAATGTGTCCAAATGAAAACCAAAATCCAATGCTAGAACCATATGTAAAGAAACTTGAGATATGATAAGTTCTTGCACAGTAACATTGCTTTGCTTAGGCTAACTTTTGGAACTAACGTAGACAATACTATCATACGCAGCCCACTAATATTGAATACTTCATATCTTTTAGTATGCTCAAAATTAATGATGGTGAAGTGATATTTCGTAGCATTAAATATTCAATCCAGGGGTGGACAACTGACTGGGTACTCATTGGATTAAGTGGTCGGCCCGTTTAAAATAAGGGTAATGAAGGACCGGGTCAGTAACGGACAGGGCCAGTAAAGGGCAGGCCATTAAGGCATATTAACGAGCCGGATTGGGCTGACCCATTAATGGCCCGTATAGTGACCCATCAGTTTTCTCAACCTAATTGACACACTAGTTTACATGTTCTAATTAGTTAATCTTATTACCAATACTTTGTACATAATAATAATTATTACACCCCTTTTTTAGCGCAAATTTATTCCGTTTTTATACGGGCCTAAAGTGCGCCGACCTGATCCGATCCATTTATTAGCTTGGTTGTTATTTTCTAATTTTGAATTTGGATTAGTTTAGTTTGGTTGGAAAATTATAGAGACATTAACTGAAAAATTAACTCACTAAAAACACTCCTTATGTGGTAATGGGTGGACCATGAACGGGCCGAGTTCATGTGGCCTATAACCCAGCCCGACCCATTAACAAATATGATAGGCCCAGTCCAACCCGTTTAATTAATGGGCTAGCCCAGTCCAACCCACCCCAACCCATTGTCCACCCTTAATTCAATCATAAAAACCCAAAATATGTGTAACTTTTAGTGAGCTAGGAGGTAAAATAGGTAAGTCGCAAGGATTCCATAGTGAGCAACAATATAAACTAATCTAGACACTAATACGATATAAACTTACAACTAATATTAACAAAGTGCTTCATATATTGTAATGTGCGCAATCTCGTTATCAACAAATACTATTCTTTTATAAAGTTCAATTACCAAAAATAAGTATAAAGAGTTTTATGAATTCTAGGGAGCTAAAGGATAAAACTAGTGAGCTATGATACTTTTGAAGTGAGCAACATATTACAAACTTTAAAAGTATTCTAAATGATTAACTAAATTAAAAAGGATATATAAATCTCATCACATAACAAAAACAAAAACAATTTAATAAAACAAAGCACAAATTTATTCAGAACTATCATAGTGTTAACAAAACATCATAGCAAAGGAAATAAATGTTCGTAATTTATTAATGCAATACAAATTTAAAGTTGAATTCTAAAAAGAAACAAACTATTGTATGTGTTGGATCCAAAATCTTCAACTCTGTATAACACTCATGACTTCTAGTGAGCAAAATATTACTTTTAGAAAGCAGAAAAGGAAATCATAAAACAATACAAGATCGAGCACTACAATCATACCAAAATAAAAATCACTTACTAACAAAATTTTCATATGGGATTAACAGCTAACCTGTTTTAAATAATAAATTAACATATTCATTTATATTTATATTACCATAAAAAGACCTACTCACACAAAAAAACGTCTCTTACTGGGCAATAAATAGGCAAGACAAAATTGCCCTTGAATGTTAGGAGATTCAAAAAAAGGATTCAGCTAATTGGCAAGAATGCTAGCCTCAGCCTTTCATCAAAAATCAAGCTAAACCCACTATACATTTTGTTAAAATCTACTGCCAGATTAGATGCACTACGGGATTAGATGCTCCTATAGGAACAACCTAAACCTGTATGACTAACATTGTGGCAGGGAAAAATGTTGTGAGCTAATGTACACTTTTAGTGAGCAGATAAACAATACTAGTGAGCCTATCAGCATGTCTAGTGAGCCAAAACACAATATACCTTTAGTTAGCCTATCAACAATTTTAGTAAACTGCAAAAGATATTGTCTTGAGAAATATAACTTATTCACTGAGATTGTGAAAAGAATTTAACCCAAGGTTGTGATGCATCCCCTCAATTTCTGAAAAAAACCTGGTCTTCTTACAATGTTTGACGTCTTCTCTGGTGTACTCTTCTTCCTTGCATTCCTTTGACCTTTCTTTCTAGAACCCTTAAAGTTACGAAAGATTTGATTACCAGCACTAGCCTGTTAATCATTTTCTACCTCACAAACATAAACTGAACCCACAACAACACCAACATCAACCTTTAACTTGCAAAAAGCTTCTTCACATAACTTTCTTGCTTGGAGACTAGCTTCACTTGCAAGAAGAAGAGACTCAAACGGTATATGCCTTTAAACTCTCCATATGGAACCAAGAACACCAACAACATTACTAGGTAAAACTTCTTCTACAGCCTGAGCAGTCCAGCTAGCCTAATCTATGGTTTCCGAATATACAGTGACAACAAAGAATACTACTCTCAGTGTACTTTTCGCAATCGCCAATAATAATTTGATCTGGAAGATTGAACCTAACCACAAACCCAAACTTCTTCTAAAATCGATTCTCATGGACAACATATATATGCTCTATACTATAAGGAGTCTCAGTTGATCTTAGCACATCCTAACAGCACATTTCCCCTTTAATGTATTCATTCTCAAAAATTTTGTAAAGGTTATTTGTATAGATTTTATAAATTTTCGAGCATACTACAAAAGGCTAACATATGGCTAATACATCCAAGGGAACCCATCCTTATTCTTCTCATCATTCTCCTTAATGCTCCAGTCAATCACAACATCACAGAATATATTATAAAAATCAAACAAACCACAAGTAGCACTGACTCACTTTGATAAAGAAGCATTTATAGATTCACTTCTCTGTGACAATAAGATGCCACTAGAAAAAACGTCCTTGCAAAAAGTTAGATACTATTTTCCTTTCAACATCTCATAATGATTGGTTCTATATGCTATGTCAAATACAAAAAGATCACCAAACAATAAATAGCCATATTTCATTTATGAATCTCTCCTGAAGAAGCTCATCAAACAATCATCCTTATCTAATTTAAACTTATAGAAAAAATATTTCTCATTAACACACCAATTTTCTAAGACACACAACAAATGATCAACATCACCACTGTCTAAAGTTCTTTTGACTTTATTTGTAACACTATTGTAGGCCTGAGTAATGGGGACCTTTAATCTCATTTCTTAGAAGCCGATAAGTATGAGAAACTTTCATACCATTTCTTCTCATCTTTCAAAAAAAAATCAACATGAGCTTTCTCCACTTTTTTATGCGACCTCAACTTATGAATCTCATCTTCCAAAAGCATTTCATGATTATAAATCATCTCATGCTTCTCATAAACCCATTCACCCTTAGCTTCAATCTAAAAAAAATAGCCCTCAATTGCACTCAATGCTCCATTTAGTAAATGTCTTGTCTTTTTTCCCAAGACGCCTTTTAAAACCTTGTTTGCTATAATAAAACTATCTCGAACACATTTCTCGTGAACTCTCTCTCCTCTTCAACTTATCACATCTTGCCAAAAAACCCTTATAAAAAGCGTACTCATTGTATACCTCAAATGCTTCATCTAGAGAACTGACCCTTTTGCTAATCATTTCTGATTAATCAGCCTCTTTCACTTCAATAATACATTCATCATTAATAACTACACATTTTCACTTATAAACCATAACAGAATTAGACATAGCAGCCTCAATATTACCATCATCAGGCACAACACAAATGCACTTAGAAGGCACGCCTCTCTCTTTCAAAACAACAATAGGATTAGACAAACCTCTAACATACTCACCAACATCAATGACCTCAGTAACATATTGATCTAATGTAGACAGCAAAAATGAAGAATCATCTGTAAAAACAAATATAATTTTTATTAAGCTAGACTGCATAATTAGTGAGTAGAATCTTAATCCTAGTGAGTTGAACATATTTTTAGTGAGATGAACGTTTTTTTTTTCTAGTGAGCACATAAATGCCCTGTGAAAACAAACATAATTTTTATAGTGACATGAAGTGTATTATTGTTGAGTACAAACTTAACTTAGAGAGTTGAACATATATCTTTTTCTGGTGAGCCGACAACTATCTTTAGTGAGCATATAACTGCTTATAGTGAGCCATTGTTTTTCCTGTTAGGCAAACATCATTGACTACTACACATTTTATAATAATGATAAAAGGTATTCTTCGTGAGCTGAATTCAGTTTGATGTGAGTTAAAAATCAACTAATAACAAAACCACATATATATTCAAACCTCCAACTACATTATATTTCCAGAACACATAATCATAACAATGAACACAATCCGATTTAAAAATCTCGACATTAGTCATCAAAACACAAAATTATAACACACAAATTCCAAAATCAAAAATAAGAACAGAGATCGACAAAAGCATAATCAAACCTTAAGAGAAACTCACGTTTGAAGAATCTTCAAGATCGATAGGCACATTGAAATCAATGCAAGACATTGAATACAGCAACAACAACAACACTACCTCTCAGTGTGGGTGCCGCTTTCACGGAGCCTGGGGAGATCGAGCTGTAGGCAATCTTACCCCTACTAGCATTTCTGCCCATAGAGAGGCTGATTCCGAGAGATCCACATAAAAGAAATTTTGAAAAAATTTTTTGAAGAAAAGACATTTTGTAAACACTTAATAGAAACATTAAAAAGACATGATGCTAGAGCTATGTAACATACGAATAGTAAATCAGAGGATGGTGACATACCTTAACAACCAGAGGTAAGCAAACGTTGTCTCTTCCTCATAGAAAGTACTACCTACAAGCAAAAACGATAAACGAAAACACCACTACCAACACGCTGACACTGCAACCAAAAGCCAACTACAAGGCCAGCTCTCTACGATCAAAGATCTTATTCTACAATCTTAATCGTATCCCGCCATAACTTCCTATCCTGAGCTAGATCCTCTGTTAGACTGACAACTTTTAAGTCCTTTTTAATCACCTCATCCAAACTCTTCTTTGGTCAGCCCCTCCCTCTTTTGCCCCCGGGGATGTTAATCATCTCACATCTCCTCAGTGGAGCGTCCACACTCCTCCTTTTCACGTGGCCAAACCATCGGAGTCTTGATTCTCTCATCTTATCTTCAATGGGAGCTACTTTAACTAAGTCTCTGATGACATCATTCCTAATTCTATCTATTCTCGTATAACCACACATCCATCTAATCATCCTCATCTCTACTACCAACAACCTTTAAACCTGTGTCTCTTTTAGAGGCCAACCCTCCGATCCATAAAGAACAGCCGATCTAACTACCATACGATAGACTCTGCCTTTCAAACGAAGGGGCACCCTCTTATCACACAGCACACCCGAGGAATGCTTTTATTTTTGCCAGCCCACCTTTATTCGCTGGTTAATATCTTCGTCGATATCTCCATTCCACTGAATGATCGAACCTAGATACTTAAACTTATCGACCTTAGGTATCGGACTCCCATCCAGGGTAACTTCTCCCCCCGCATCCTCCCTCCCACTGAAGCAGCAATGGAGGTATTCTGTTTTCGATCTACTCAGTCTAAAACCACTAGGTTTCAGTGTATGCCTCCATTGCTCCAACTTGACATTTACTCCCTGTCTGGCCTCATCAATAAGGATAATGTCGTCTGCAAAAAGCATACACCAAGGCAACTCCTCTTGAATCCCTCTTGTAAGTTCATCCATAAGTAGGGTGAAAAGAAAAGGGCTAAAGGCGGAACCCTGATGCAGGCCCATACCAACAAGGAAGTCCTCGGTGACCCCACCAGGTGTCCAAACACTCATCCCACCTCCTTCGTACATATCCTTAATGACTCGAATGTACAAGGGGGATACTCCTTTCTTTTCCATGCATCTCCATAAAACTTCCCATGGAACTCTATCATATGCTTTTTCTAGGTCAATGAACACCATATAAAGATCTGCCTTCCTATCTCTGTACAAACCCATGAGCCTTCTAAGGAGGTAAATTGCCTCTATGGTTGATCTACCTAGCATAAAGCCAAATTAGTTCTCTGAAATGGAGACATCCTTTCGCAATCTTCTCTCAATCACCCTCTCCTATAACTTCATAGTGTGACTGAGCAACTTTATACCCCTAAAATTATTACAATCTTGAATATCATATTTATTCTTGTACAGTGGGATGACTGTATTAGATCTCCATTCTTGTACAGTGGGATGACTTTACTAGACATTGAATCATTACCCAAAAAAGAAAATAAAGAGATCGAAATAGTAGAGCAGTATGGTCAAACTAAACAGTGCAAAAACGCGAAAGAACAAACACAACAAGCTTGATTTTAGTCATGAAAGATTTTTTTTAAATACAAAAACACAAAACGAAAGCCAAAACGTGAACCAAAAACAAAATATTGAGGGCCTGGTTAGACAGATGAAATGTCCAACCGGTGGCACCTAATAATTTGCGGTGCTTATATTATTTTGGGTGAATGAATTAAATTTAGAAGAGTAGTCCAAATTTTTAAGATTTAAGACATTAGAGAAAGAAGAAAATAACTAGTTGCTAATTCAACTGGGGGTTGAGTTTTTGAAATATGAAATCAAGAATTTAGAAATAAAAGAATACAAATAGTGGATTTCAATGGAATTCGGACTATCAAGGTGGAGATTGTTGACAGTGATTTATACCCAAGTAGATTCTCATGGAGGTTTTGTAGATAGATTCTCATGGAGGTTTTGTAGATTGACATCGGGAGTTGACAAATACGAGAATTTTATTTTATTTATAAACACAATCACCATTTTAAAGCCATAAGTGAGTAATTTTAAATTCAAGGAGTAATTATTTTAGGAGCAAATGATAACATACGACAGTTGTTTAGGAATGATACTTTTCATGATCTGTAAAAAGTGAAAGGAAACAAAATTTTGAAGATTTTGGAATAAATAAACTTATTTATGATTTATTGATCAAATATGCAAGAGTTCGGAGCTATCTTTGGGATGAATGAAATTAGTTAATGACATCTTTGAGAGGTTTGGAAATGCTAAGGTTTAGTGCTGGCAAAAAGTTGTCGGATCCGAATACCTGAATTGGTTCGACTTGCAAAAAATTGGGTTCGGTCATGAATTTTTCGTCCGAATTTTAAATATGGACACATCTTTTTTTATATTTCTATGGTCCAAACTCAATTTTAACCTTAATTTAGCCTTGTTCTGATTGTCCGACCTAAAAAAATGGGTAATAGACACTAATTTCTTGTCTGAATTTTGATGTTGTCTGACTTGTTGGACCCGAATTTAACCCAAACTTGAAATTTTTCCAGCTCTACTTAGGTTATTCAAGAATAGAAATTAGATGGCCTACCATCTTTTCAATTCGAGAAAGTATTACGGTCTAAACAAATGTGAAAGGTTGGTAGCAAGTATAGATTAATCTATTCCTTGGAAAAAGGAAAAGGGGAAAAAGATAAGCCCAGTTAAAGATACTCATTTTGATTAATTTAACTTAATTATTAAATATTCAGTTATTAAGTGTTTGCGCTTAATAATGAACAAAAAGAACGCTAGTGTAAAAGTTCAAGAAAATAGGGCAGAACGTTGAATGAAATAAGAGCAAATGATCTAAATAGAAAATAACGAATAAATAAAACAACCAATTAACAATCAAGGTCAAACTAAACAATAGAATTCGTATTCATGTCTAGCAGCCAAACCAAATTCCCATCTAAATAAGGTTCAAAGAATCCCATATTATTTAAGGGGTCAATATGATAAATACATAAATAAGTCCACGTGACTATGTAGGTATTAAATTGACTTATTAACTTAGGAAGAAATGTTGATTTAAAAAAAGAAGAAGAAAGTTCATTATTGAAATTATTTATGCATGTGCTTGTGTGCAGCAAACTCATTAATTGGATGACTATGTAACTTAATTAATCATAGAGGCACCATTTAAATCAGCAAATAAGGTTATTTTCTCTCTGTTAGCCGCACGATCAACTATGCATTGCAGAAAGAGGGGGTGAGACTTCAGGTTAAGGTATGTTTACTGTCTATACCTTTTGCAAATTTACATATTTTTAAATATCAAATCTCATAATGTACAATTATTTAATGAATAAATCTCAAGCATTGTTTTCCCACATAATCAAGTGAACCCAGTTATCCATTATTAGGGCTTAAGCCCTTCAGTTCACTCACATGGCTTCAACTTAGGCTTCCCAATCAGCCTGGGTGATGTGCACCTTACTCAATGATTACATTATACATATGGACTCATCAATTTGGGTTCCATTTTTAGATAATAACCAGTAACGGTTTGACTATAACTCTCTTTTCCCCTCCTATTTCTAACTAAAATGAATTAAAATATAGGCATCCACTAAAAATGTTATCTATTTTTACAGTATAGCGGTAGATGTATTAAGCTTTGGCTCTCTTTTCGAAATTTTGTGTTTTCATGTGTTTAGAGAATATTTGCAAGTCTACGCTCAACCAACTTGAGATTATTACCTTAAAGTCACGGTGAAGGTGCCTAGCATGCTCACAATGATCGTGTTGACAACTTGATGGGTTGTTTATGTCTATTCCACTATTAGTAGGATTTGAATAGCCATTTCAAACCACTTAAGAATGTTTCAAAGCATTATTCTTCATTAGAGCTCCAACACCTAGTCTTGTTTGTTAGCTGGATGGGAGTAACGTTCTAACTTCAGTTGCAGTGGTAACTAAGGATTAGTAATGTTAATTATGCTAATAAGTTATTTAGAGTTAGGATGTTACAATTTGCAAGCTAAAGGTGTATAGGAAGGCTATAAGTATTACTTATTTGCTCTTTGCAGATGATTTTTTTCTTTGCTGTAGAACAGGAATGGGGAAGACCCGAAAGTTGAAGGAGATGTTAGAGGCCTATGGGAAAGCTTCTAGCTAAGCGATCAATTTCCATAATCTTCGATCTGCTTTAGTCTGAGCACTATGAAAGAGGTGAGTGATGAGATTTTGAGGGATTTGGGCATCTTTACTCCATTAGGACGAGAAGTTTCTTAGGTTGCCATCTATGATCGGTAGGAAAAAGAAAGGGGTGTTTCAATATTTGAGGAAGAGAGTTTGGCTGAAAAACGACATTGTGGCCAATAGTTTATCTATTTCGGCAGAAAAGGAGGTTTTCTTAAAGGTTGTGGTGTAATCTCTTGCTGCTTACACTTGGGGCAGGTTTTTTTTTCCGTATTCGGTTCCTTTTGTGAGGAGTTTCAGAGAGTGATGAATAAGTTTTAGTGGGATTTAGAAGAGAAAAGGATAAGGTGGATCTCATGAGATAAGATGTGTACACTGATGAGATTTGGGGGAGGTTTTAGGTCACTCCATGAGTTTAGTTTGGCTCTTCTTGCTAATCAGGGATGACACTTGGCAAGGAGGCTGGAGGCTCTGCTATCTAAAATTTTAAAGTCAGATTATTTTCCTCAGTGTGATTTTTTACAAGTTGAGGAGGGATAAAGATCGAGTTTTTTGTCAAGGAGTATCATTAAAGCAAAGTGGATCCTAGAAGAAGGTCATAGGTGAAGTGTAGAGTTAGGGACTAGGATTCATGTATGGGGTGTGAATTGGCTGCATAGGTGATAAATCGTGGGATGGGGCCGAGTATGCTAGTTGTAGAATGACCGAGCAAGAGCGAGAGAGAAGTTTAGATTAACTTGGCCTTGCCTTCATTCATTCATTAACCAAGCATATATACAACCCTAATTCTATATCTTAGGCACAAAATAAGGAAAAGATATGATACAATTTTATCTAAAGATATTACAACTTCCTAATGGAATACAACTTTCTTAACACTCCCCCTCAAGTTGGGGCATGTAAGTTCACTATGCCAAACTTGCTTTGTAAGTATTGAAACTATCGTTAGCCGATAGCTTTGGTGATGATGTCAGCAGGTTAATACTTCGAAGCAATGTAGGATAGGGTAAACTCGCCGGAGTGAAAATGTTCACGAACAAAGTGGCAATCAATCTTGATATGCTCCGTTTGTTTATGAAAGATAGGATTTTTAGCAATATGCAATGTTGCATTATTATCACGAAATAGGTGCACACGTTTGTGATGAAACACATTAAGAGAACCAAGGAAAGATTTTAACCATACCAACTCGCTCGTAGCAGTTGCCATAAAGCGATATTCAGCTTCGGCAAACGATCGTGAGGCAGTGGTTTGTTTCTTAGTTTTACATGAAATTGGGGATCCCCCCAAGCACGACTAAGTAACCAGTCAAAGATTGTCATGTTAGTGGACAAGCACCCTAATCTAAATCATAATAACCCACTAGGCTAAGCTCACTGGAGCTCCGGAGGATAATCCCACAATCGGCTGTCCCTTTGATATGTCGAAGAACGTGACACGCATCGTTCATATGTTCTTCCCGTAGATCCTACATGAGCTGGGAGAGTATGTGGATAGCACAACACAAGTCTGGATGTGTTATGGTGAGATAAATCAATCGGCCCATGAGACGACAATAGCACCCAGCGTCACTCAAGGAGCATCCGGTAGCTAGGGCAAGCTTGTGATTTTCTTCCATTAGAAATTCAGTGGGCTTAGCGCCCAAAAGACTACATTCATCAACCACATCAAGAGCATACTCATGCTAGCTAAGAAACAGGCCCTTTGGGCCACGAGCAACTTCGAGCCCAACAAAATATCTCAAAGGTCCAAGATCTTTAATACTAAAAGATGCATACAGATAATCCTGAATTGACGACAGGCATGACTATCATTACCGGCTAGCACAATGTCATTAACATATAACAACAAAGCCATAAAAATGTCCCCCTCCCTGTAAGTAAATAATGAATAGTCGACGTAGGATGAATAAAACCACACTCACACAATTTGGAAGATAATTTGCCAAACCATTGGCGAGGTGCTTGGTGAAGTCTATATAAGGATTTCTGGAGGTGACATACTTTGATGGGAGTGCTGCACATAAAGCTGGGAGGCAAAGTCATATAGACTTCTTTGTCCAAGTCCCCATACAGGAATGCATTGTTCACTTCTAACTGAGGCAACCCCCATCCTCTAGAGACGGCCACAGAAAGAAAGCAACGAACAGTGATCATTTTGGCCACAGGTGCAAATGTCTTGTTGTAATCAAATCCCTCCACTTGATGATCGCCACGAATCACCAAATGCACTTTGAATCATTGAATAGTGCGAGTCATACTTCATATGATACACCCATTTGTCGCTGATAGGCTTCTTTTTTGAATGCAAGTCTTGTAGAACCCAAGTGCCATTTTCTCCGAGGCTCAAATTTCTTGCTCCATGGTTGCCCTCCAATGCAGATCTTTGATGTCTCATGATAATATTTGGGCTTTGTGACTTTGGTCATGGCAGCCAGAAAACTCTGATGTGAAACAGAAAAGTTAGCACAAGTGACATAATTGACGATGGGATAAGGCGTACCTAAGGATTCCTCTGGAAGTTGATGAACAATCAAGAGATGTTCTTTAGGCCACATGTTGTAACATACATAGTCTCCAAAGCGAGTAGGTGGCTTCGGGTTCGAGTTTCTAAGGAGATAGTTGGGCTCAAAACTGCACCTGGCTGAGAAAGTTCTTGTGACAGTGGGCTGGATGTCCCTAGCAACTGATCCAGGTGCTCTTAGGCTAGGCCTGATGCTAGATTGGAAGGACAAGTGGCTAGCTGTGGCACACCAAACTCCTCACGTGGCGAGCTTGTTACAGTATGGGCTGGACTAGTTTCAGCAGTGAAAGATAGGTTGTGGTCCGTGGGAATGACTGGGCTTGTGTCTTTTGCTTGTTCCCTGTTGTGGAAGGCTGCTGAAATGGGCCTTCGAGGAAGGAGATCATTGGGCCTAGATTCAAGCTCCCCCTGTCGGGTAGGCCATTTGGGTATGGCGAAGGACCCTCAACCGCATCCAACCTAGTAGTGCTGGAATGACGCCCAAATCCTCTATCTCAGGCCCATCATCATTATCATGTAAGTTGTTGGGAAATTCTTGGTGATGACTCGAGCTTAGGCTTGCATCCTTTGCAATGGGAAACACATACTAATGAATATTTCTTGGGTTTCCAAATGATACATTCTCTAACCTTCTTACCAAATGGGTAGCCAAGAAATACACACTTTCCACTTCTTGAGCCAAACTTGTCCTTTTGTTTTGGATTATTCCGAGCAAAAACTTGTAGTGCCTCATATGACGGTTCACATTGAAACAAGGCTTTATAAGGCATTTTCCCTTTTAGCAATTTTGAAGTAGTTCGATTAATGAGATAGGTCGCCATGAGGACACACTTCCCCTAAAACTTAATAGGCAAGTGTGCTTGAAATCGAAGTGCTCTTGCTACATTAAGAACGCGGTGATATTTGCATTCAACCTGCCCATTTTGTTGATGGGTGTCCACACAACTACTTTCATATAGGATTCCATGTTCAAGATAGAATTCTTGCATGGGCCCGAAGGTAAACTCACTCCCATTGTCAGTCCAAACTACCTTGACACCTTTGCCAAATTGATTTTTAATCATAATAATGAAGCCTTTGAGAAGTTTACTGGCTCAGTTTTATCTTTCATTAAGTAGACCCAAGTACCCCCACTAGCATCATCCATAATACTTAAAAAATAATAGGCACCACAAGATGAAGGAGTTCGGTATGGACCCCCAAATATCACAGTGAATCAACTCAAATACATCTTTGGAATTGTTCCTGCTAATGGGAAATTTCCTACAAGTTTGCTTGGCCCGCAAACGTATCTCACAAAATTCTTCTTGATTTTTATTCAAGCCACAAGTTACTCCTAAACTACGAGAAAGCAAGGAAAGTGCTCACTTGATCGATGTCTAAGGCGCTTGCGCCACAAGCACCTTGTGTTGACTGCATTTACTTGATTGAGTGTCGACCTCTTGTAGTAGTTGACCTCTTCTCATTGCTCACCTGCTCTAATTAGAGTCCTTGAAGTGCAATCTTATACCACACAACAATCATCAAAAAATGTCACTGAGCATTTTAATTGTTTACATAGCTTTAATACAAACACAAGGTTGCAATTTAATTTTGGCACATAAAAGACGTTGTTCAACTCCAATCATTACTCCAAGACCACTAAGCCTTGTTCACTAGCCATAGTGTATGTCCTCGTTCGGGAGCCCAATTGCCACTGCAGATATTTTTTTGACTTTTTAAAACAAGGTTACATCACCTTTCATATGGGTGGAGGCGCTACTATTAAGCATCCAACTAACATTACCTGACAGTTTTTTGTATCCTCTAGCAGGCCCATCTATCACGTTCAATAGGCACTGGACTTGCTCGGATGATAGCCCAGGAATGTTGATTAAGCCAACGTCACACCTAGTCCCTGCGCTAGGCCTACCAGGCACTGAAACCATCTTCTGTCACGGACTGGGCCCCCTGCCGCGACCTCCTGATCTGCTACCTCGGCCCGAATTACATCCACCTTGGCCCGTTCATCCACACCCATGAGATCCCCAATGCGGGGTATACCCGATAACTTCATAGCAAGTTGCTTCTTCGTGGCCAAACTAACCACATATTTTGCAAGCTTCTTTTCAACCATCTTACCGTATTCCTTTGTTGCAAATGGCATTCCCGTCTCACTTCGATTATCTCAAGCAACCATGACTCTCTTATCATTCTCTTCTTGTTGTGTAATATTGAAAATTTTGTCAAGAGGGAGCAACGGGTCGAGAGCTAGAATTTGACTTCTAATTGTTGAGTATTGCTCATCATTCAAGCCCATTAAGAATTGATGTGCCTTGTCCGCCTCATACATTGCCATTATCTTATTTACCGCTCCACAGTTACATCTAGTGCAAGTGCACATGGGTACCTTTACAAGATTTGAGAGTGTATTCCACAAATTCATCAATTTAGAATAAAAGTCACCAACATCGAAATCGCCTTGCTTGCAATTTGCAATGTTGGCTTTTCATTGGTGAATTTTCGGTGTGTTTGCCATCGTATAATGCTTCTTCATATCTTCCCATATGTACTGGTCTGTATTCGAGTGAGCAATACTCATTTGCAATTTTGGGTCAATTATATTAAGCAACCACAAGCATAACATGAAGGTGATCATGTCCCCTGCATCAGCCTCTGAGAATTCTTCTCCTTTCAATTGCCTCAGGTCTAGTCAAAATTTCATCTATGAACACCAACTTGTTTTTAGCTTTCAAGGCCATTCTCACCGTTTGCTCCCACAAATCATAGTTCTTTTCATAAAAAATCACCATCGTGATCAGCACACTATGCCCCTATGAAGGGTGAAGATAGTATGGTGAATGAGGTTCGATGACGAACCTTGTTTTTCTGGCCCCACCCATTGTGTGATGTTGATGGACATGTTATGCAACACGAGGCTCTGATACCATGAGAAATTGTGGGATGGGGCCGAGTGTGCCAGTCATGGAATGACCAAGCAGGAGCGAGAGAGAAGTTTGGATTAATTTCGCCTTGCCTTCCATTCATTCATTAACCAAGCATATATACAACCCTGATGCTATATCTTAGGTACAAAATAAGGAAAAGATATGATACAATCTTTTCTAAAGATATTACAACTTCCTAATGGAATACAACTTCCTTTATAATAGGAGAGAGGAGATAGAGGTTCAATCGCAGCTATGGAAGGTTAGAAGAATCTAATGGTAGAGATTTGATGGGGTGGGACGAGGAACGGAAAAGATGGGACCTAAGTCTTCTTAATTAGATCGTTGTCCAGGAGTAGGTAGAGGAAGTGTTGAGCATTCCCTTTTATAATTATGCTACTCAGTACACTTTAATTTGGGATCTTAGTTAGAGGGGGTATATACTTGAAAGGAAGGATGTCGGCATGACATGAAGGATAAGGTAGATGAAGTGAAGGCTCTAGATGGGGAAGAGGTGTTTGGAGGAGGTTGTGGAACTTGAGTATTCAAGTTTTGAAAAGAACCTTTGCTTGAAGGGGATGCAAGAATACCATCCCAAACAAACTTAACCTAGCGCATAAGCATATTATTGTGGAAACGGAGAGTGAATTCTACATGATGGGTATTGAACATCTTATGCATGTGATTTGGGAGTATTTGTTTGCTCAAGAGTCAAGACTTATGAATACATGTGGACTTTGCTCAAAATTTTATGTTAGATGTTATGAGAGTCTCAAACAATGCCTTTATGCTGTGTTAACTAAGCTGAATGATGAGAGTAGGGAATATGCTGTGATGCATGCTTGGAGCTTATGGAACAATCAAAACGACTAGGAGTGGAATAAAGAGAGAAAAGACCCTATTTGCACTGAAAACTGTTAGCCTTTCTTGTAGCAATGTTAAAGAGTGGATGATGTCAAATTGAAGAGAGAGGTGAGGAACAAGTAAAGAGGCATGCAAAGATGGTATAAACCACCTGGTGGTAGCTAGTAGCTACAAGAGTAGAGGATAGATAAGCACTGGTGATATCCTGTAGGACCCTAATGGCATCGTCATTGCGTGTTTTATGAGGGAGACTACAAGAGCTAATGACAGTCATATTGTTGAACTTCTTGCACTTGGATAGGCTATCATGTGGGCACGGGGAAGTAAGGATGCATTGATGTATATTTTCAAGGAGATCATTTTCATTCTTTAAACTCAACTTCAAGGGAGGTACGTTTCAAACAAGTTCATGCATGGCAAGGCTCCTCTTTGGTTCCAATATTTGAATTTCATGACAAAAAACACTTTATGAAGTTTTATTTAAACTTCAAAGTGCCTTTTCCAAACGGGTTTTCCAAATGGGGATCAAGAGTACCTTGCATTTCAATAATGGAGACCATCATGCCCAAAACCCTGATGCCTCTGGAGAAGTCAAGGAAGATCAGAAGAAGGCCAAGGAAGCCAAGGAGATTGCAACCATGGTCCGGAATGCCTTAAATCACAGCCCCCTTTTCATGCCCAGTTCGATCGAACGCATATCCGGCTTTGTAAGTCTGTTGCAGCAAGAAATAATGGGCAATTCTCATGAAGGCCTTCCCCTTATTCAAGCTTAAAGAATAAGCTTTCCAACAAGACCAACCACGTATTATTTGGAGTCCATTTGGTTGGTCATCTTTAGCCCACAAAATAAAGTGCCGAAATCCAGTCCAGTTTGGGCAGTCATCACTCTTCGACCCATAAATTTTAAACAGCTGAACCAAATGCAGTGAAACCACTTTTATTAGAAATTAGACTCTTCAAGCTTTCCAAGGAATCAAGAATCATTGAATTTGGATCACAAACCAGAGAGATATGCCCATGTGAATCTGGCTAAGCTGCAGGTGTGAACGCATTAATGGCAAACGCATAAAGCCTATGTATTTGGTCCCTTCGGCCCTTTGCTGCATTCTTCCCCTTCTAAGCTGCATTCCCCTTTTTCTCACAAGGCCAATACGTGTGTAAACAAGAGGGTTCATGCATGTCAAGGTTGCTAGGTTCATTTCGTTCAAGATACACAAGTCGGGTTCATGGTTCTCAACCGAGTGCAATGTTTCTTCCCTAGTCATTCCCCTTTACTTGTATTTTCATTTGTGTCTTTTCATAAGTGAGCTTGTATCTTTTCAAGTGTGAGGCCAACTCTATATAAAGGCCATAAACCGAGTTGTTTAGCATCAGATTAAGTCATTCATCAAGTAAAAAGTTCAATTCAGATTTGAGTTGAATACTCTTTTCTCAAAATTCCTAGTTCTATATCTTGAGAAGTGGCTCTCTCAAGTGGTGTTCTAGGTCCCTTTATCTCAATTAGGTGGTGATTAAATTCTGTATCCTAATTGATTTAAGGAATTGCCCAAGTCCTTGGCTTGAGTGGTTCCATTTGGATTATCTCTTGTCGGGTTCTTGAACTATCCTTTTTACTTTCCTTGTTTTTCTCAATTACAAAAACTACAAAAATACTTAGCTTGGTCATTTGGGTGCTTTTATATACATCATTTGGTATCAGAGCCTAGGTTGCCTACTTAACCAAGCTTCCATACCCAAACACATCCACCAATCAGCCCCATACACATTAGGTCCTATCATGAGTTCTAGCATTAGCATTAAAAGATATTCTAAGTGTCAAAGCTTTGGTCATGCACCCTCGGACTACCCCAACAAGGAATTCATCACCTTGACCAAATAGGAAGCAGCCATGAAGGAAGAAAAAGAAGTTAGCTATCCATTTGTCTTAAATGGAGAAGGCCATTATCGAGAAAATAGTGACGTTAACTTTGATCTACCTCCCATCTTTAATACCTATGATGAAGTAGATAATGAGGTGAATTGTGACCTACCTCCAAGATTTGATGAGCTTGAAATTGAAGAACTCCAAGTGTCCGAATTGGAGCTATGTGGGACTGTTGAAGGAATTGAGGAACTCTTGAGTCAAGAAGAATGCCCTTATTCACAACAAGAATTGAGGATAATTCTTTTCAAAGAGAGAGGGATTGATGTATATTTTCAAGGAGATCATTTTCATTCTTTAAACTCAACTTCAAGGGAGGTAAGTTTCAAACAAGTTCATGCATGGCAAGGCTCCTCTTTGGTTCTAATATTTGAATTTCATAACAAAATGCACTTTATGAAGTTTTATTTGAACTTCAAAGTGCCTTTTCCAAACGGGTTTTCCAAATAGGGATCAAGAGTACCTTGCATTTCAATAATGGGGACCATCATGCCCAAAACCCTAATGCCTCTGGAGAAGTCAAGGAAGATCAAAAGAAGGCAAAGGAAGCCAAGGAGATTGCAACCATGGTCCGGAATGCCTTAAATCACAGCCCCCTTTTCATGCCCAGTTCGATCGAACGCATGTCCGGTTTTATAAGTCTGTTGCAGCAAGAAATAATGGGCAATTCTCATAAAAGCCTTCCCCTTATTCAAGCTTGAAGAATAAGCTTTCCAACAAGACCAACCACGCATTATTTGGAGTCCATTTGGTTGGTCATCTTTAGCCCACAAAATAAAGTTCCGAAATCCAGTCCAGTTTGGGCAGTCATCACTCTTCGGCCTATAACTTTTAAACGGCTGATCCAAATGTAGTGAAACCACTTTCCTTAGAAACTAGACTCTTTAAACTTTCCAGGGAATCAAGAATCATCGAATTTGGATCACAAACCAGAGAGATATGCCCATGTGAATCCGGCTAAGCTGCAGGTGTGAACGCATTAATGGCAAACGGGTAAAGCCTATGTATTTGGTCTCTTCGGCCCTTTGCTGCATTCTTCCCCTTCCAAGCTGCATTCCCCCTTTCCTCACAAGGCCAGGATGTGTGTAAACAAGAGGGTTCATGCATATCAGGGTTGCTAGGTTCATTTCGTTCAAGAGACACAAGTCGGGTTCATGGTTCTCAACCGAGTGCAATGTTTCTTCCCTAGTCATTCCCCTTTACTTGTATTTTCATTTGTGTCTTTTCATAAGTGAGCTTGTATCTTTTTAAGTGTGAGGCCAACTCTATATAAAGGCCATAAACCGAGTTGTTTAGCATCAGATCAAGTCATTCATCAAGTAAAAAGTTCAATTCAGATTTGAGTTGAATACTCTTTTCTCAAAATCCCTAGTTCTATATCTTGAGAAGTGGCTCTCTCAAGTGGTGTTCTAGGTCCCTTTATCTCAATTAGATGGTGATTAAATTCTGTATCCTAATTGATTTAAGGGATTGCCCAAGTCCTTGGCTTGAGTGGCTCCATTTGGATTATCTCTTGTCGGGTTCTTGAACTATCCTTTTTACTTTCCTTGTTTTTCTCAATTACAAAAACCACAAAAATACTTAGTTTAGTCATTTGGATCCACACCAAATCTCCAGGTTGAAAATGGACCTCTCTTTTGTGCTTGTTGGCATGGTGCATGGCCCTCTCATTAGCTTTGGCAATGCTATCACGAACTTGGACATGTAAGTCTTGGATTTCTTTGGCCCTTTTCTCGGCTTCCCAACTAAACTTAGTGGGAGTTGGAATAGGGATAAGATCAAGAGGGCTCTTTGGATTGTGGCTATGCACGACTTAGAAGGGAGAGATATGAGTTGCTTTACTTAGAGCTCTATTGAAGGCAAACTCGGCATGAGGTAACATATCATCCCAGCTCTTGATGTTCTTCTTCACAAGGACTCTAAGCAAGGTGCCCAAAGTCCTATTGGTGACTTCCGTTTGGTCGTCAGTTTGTGGGTGACATGAAGTGCTGAATTTGAGTTGGGTGCCCATCTTACACCACAATGTTCGCCAAAAATGGCTAAGAAACTTACTGTCTCGGTCGGACACCATGCTCTTGGGTACTCCATGTAGCCTAACAATCTTCTTGAAGTATAAATTGGCTACATGCGAGGCATCATTGGTGGTATGGCAAGGAACAAAATGTGCCATTTTTGAGAAGCAGTCTACCACCACCATGATAGAGTCTTTGTTCCTTCCTCCTATGGAGCTTGAGGAATAGGAAGAGGGGAGTACAAGTCTTGTGGAAGAAGATGACTCTTGGCCATTTTACAAATGGAGCATCTTTTTACAAAGTGTTCCACGTCTTTAGACATATGTGGCCAATAATAGTGCTCCTTCAGCATAGCACATGTCTTTTCCATTCCAAAGTGGCCGGCTAAGGCTCCTCCATGAAGCTCTTGTATAAGGAGTTCTCGAAATCCACACTTGGGAATGCACAAGCGTGAACCCTTGAACAAGAAACCATCCTCCATATGGAACACCCCGTGAGGGTGTTTAGAACACTTCTCAAAGATGTCTTTAAAGTCCTCATCGCTTGGGTACAACTCCTTCACAACTTCAAAGCCAAGAACTTTGGTACTTAAGGTAGAAAGAAGTAAGTACCTACGGGACAGTGCATCGGCTCCTTTATTAAGTTTTCCCGCTTTGTGTTGGATGATGAAATGGAATGATTGAAGATATTCCACCCACTTGACATGCCTCGGGTTGAGCTTGTGTTGACCTTGTATGTATTTGAGTATCTCGTGGTCGGAATGGAGGATAAACTCCCCTCCTACTAGGCAGTGACGCCAATACTCCAAAGCACAGATGATGGCATAGAATTCTTTGTCGTAAGTGGAGTATTTCCTTTTAGCTTTATCTAGTTTTTCACTAAAGAAGGCTATTGGCTTCTTCTCTTGGGAAGGACAGCTCCAATCCCTACCCCAGATGCGTCACACTCTACTTCGAATATCTTTGAAAAGTCGGGCAAGGCTAGGACGGGTACACAAGTGAGTCTCTTCTTAATTTCTTCAAATGCACGTTGTGCTTACTCATTCCAAGTAAAATCTTTCCCCTTTAGCACTTTGGTCATGGGAGCCACAATAGTGCTAAAGTCACGAACAAACCTCCAGTAAAAGGATGCTAGGCCATGGAAACTCCTCACTTGAGTGATGGAAGTGGAAGTAGGCCACTCTTGAATAGCCTTGATCTTGCTCTCATCAACTTGAATTCCTTGGGCGGACACAATGTAGCCCAAAAATATCACTTGGGAAGTGAAGAAATAGCACTTCTCCAAACTCCCATATAATTGCTCTTGAGACAAGATCTCCAAAACTTGTTGAAGATGATGGGCATGCTCTTCTTCGGTCTTACTATAGATCAAGATATCGTCAAAATAGACGACCGCACAAATACCAATCAAGGGCTTTAGAACTTGGTTCATAAGCCTCAGAAAAGTGCTAGGGGCATTGGTTAGCCCAAATGGCATGACAAGCCATTCATACAAACCTCCTTTAGTCTTAAGGCGGCTTTCCATTCATCTCCTTCGAAAATCCGAATTTGGTAGTAGTCACTTCTAAGATCAATCTTAGAAAAGATGGTGGCACCATGAAGCTCATCAAGAAGGTCTTCCAACCGGGGAATAGGATACCGGTACTTGATAGTGATTTTATTGATGGCCCGGCTATCCACACACATTCGCATGCTACCATCCTTTTTGGGTACAAGGAGGGCGGGCACGGCACATGGGCTTAGGCTTTCTCGAATCAATCCCTTAGACAAGAGATCATCCACTTGCCTTTGGATTTCTTGGGTTTCTTTTGGAGTCATTCGATAGGCCAGCTTATTGGGAAGAACGGATCCTGGGATAAGGTCAATCTTGTGTTGTATGGATCTCAGTGGGGGAAGGCCATGAGGAATTTCTTGTGAGAACACATGGTGGAAGGTTTGTAGGAGAGGGGTGAGTAGAGGGTGTGAGGGAGATGGGGGCTTTAGCTCATCTTGTAGGAGAATCAAGTCTTTGAAAGACTCAAACTCATGATGTTGGGATTTGAGAAGGGTGGTGAGAAAGACATCCAAGTGAGGGTTGTCTTTGGTCTTAGTAGAGGGAGTGGATTTGAGAGGAGTGAGGGTGATTTTCTTGTGGTCCTTTTGAAAGGAGTAAGTGTTCATCCGGCCATCGTGGGTGACACATCTATCGAACAACCAAGATCTTCCCAATAGGATGTGGCAAGCATCCATGGGAACTATATCACATCAAATCTCGTCCTTGTAATGCTTTCCAATAGAAAAAAGGACGAGGCATCGGTGAGTGATTTGCATACCTTTGCCTTGATTCAACCATTGGATGGTGTAAGGCTTTGGGTGAGGCGAGGCTTGGAGCTTGATCTTATTAACCATAGTCTTGGAGGCAACATTCGCACATCTACCTCCATCTATGATGAGGGAGCATACCTTCCCTCCAACTGTGCACCTTGTATGAAAGATAGCCTCTCTCTGTTCCAGATTATCTTGAGTGGCAAATCCACTCAATGCCCTTCGAATGACAAGTAGCTCTTCTTCATCAGGGCCTTCTTCCACCTCTTCTACATTTTCCAACTCACAATCTTCTCCTCCTTCCTCTTCATGTTGCTCCTCAAAGGTGGCTTGGTATTCGGCTAGAGAGACAATCCATTTGTTAGGGCACTCGGAGGCAATATGCCCAAGGTCTTGACAACGAAAACAGCGAATCTTGTCTTTTGGTTTTGGGGGTTCTTTTGTGGAAGGGTTAGGAGCGGTGGGAGGGGTACTTTTGGTTTGTAGAGAGTTTTGTGGTTTAGGGGAAAAGTAGGGAGGTTTTTGAGTGGAGTAAGGACGGGAAGGGGTTTTGGAAAGGATGCCTTTTCCCTTAGATTTCTTTTGTTGCTCTACCTTGTAGGCAAGAGAACTCAAGTCATCTAGGGAGGAGTAGGGATGTAGTTCAATGACATGGGCAATGGAATCATCAAGACCACTTAGGTTTCTTACCATGGTTTGTGCATCATCTTCTCTCAAATCGCACTTGAGAAGGAGTTGCTCGAACTCCCGGGTGTATTCCTCAACGCTCTTGGAGCCTTGCTTGAGGTGATGCAATTTGAAGTAGTTGTCTTGGATGTAATGGGAGGGAAGGAACTTGGCCTTAAGTTTGTCTTTCATTTTGGCCCAAATTCTAATCTTTCCTTTACCATTTCTCGCTCTCTTGGCCACAAGGTTGGCCCACCATATGGAAGCATACTTCCGGAGCTTTAGGGCCACTAGCTTCACTTTCTTGTCATCCAGCACCTCCTTATACTCAAAGACACGTTCCATGGTTTGAAGCCAATCAAGGAAATGATCGGGATCCATTTGGCCTTCAAATTCGGGAATGTCGACTCTAAAGTCGCCAAGGCCATTCCCTTGCCTTCTTCTTCTAGGGGTTTCTTCATCACTTGAGTTGACAATATAGCTCCTCTCTTCTCTCTCGGATTCATCCGAGTATACATGAGTGCGTGAGTGAGAAGGGCTTCGGGTCCATCTCTTTTTCTCTTCCATAAGTTGGGCAATTTGGGTTTGGAGGAATTTTACTTGCGCTTCCAACTCATCAACCCGCTCTGGGGTATGGCTAGAAGACATTTTACCGTGTTTAGGATTGAAGGAAGGTTGTTTAAGAGTTGCAGGGATGAGGAGGGGCACGGTCGTGCCTATAAGCACGGTGGCACCATGCCAATATTCTGGACGAAACTGAAGGCAGAAAGAGACGTGGCACGGTCGTGTCTGGGCGCACGGGGGCACCATGCCAATGCTCTGTCTTTGTTTTCTCACGGTTTTGCTGATTTGTGTGTTTTTGTGTTTTGGCTTTTGGGATGTATTTGGCTGGATTCTTGGTTACTTGACAACCTTGGCTCTGATACCAAATGATGTATAGGTGAGCACAAATGATCAAGATAAGATGTGTTTTTGGGTTTTTGAGGGGTAAGAACAAATTAAAAATGAGAGAAGGATAGTACAAGTATTTGACTAGAGATAATCCAATTTGAGCCACTCAAGCCAAATAACTTGGGCAATCCCTTAACTCAATCTAGGATACAGAAGTTAATCACCACCTAGATGAGGGAAGGGACCTAGAACACCACTCGAGGTTGCCACACTCAAGTTATAAAACTAGGCTTTAGAACACAATTGAGAGAACACTCAAATGCTTGCTTTGTATTGCTTGTATTTCAAGTTGGAAGTGAATGCTTACAACCTCAAGCTATGGCCTATTTATACTAAAGGCCTTACATTATGAAAAGGTACAAAGAAAACAAAAAGAAGTGCAGAAAACAAAGAAACCTAAGTACATTGTAGCTAGCCCTTCATGTGGATGTACCAAGGAGTGAAAAGGTGTGTCTCTTGGATGTTTGGTGTGAAAAGGGTGTAGAAGCTCAAATGATGCATGAATCCTTTATCTCACACATTCAAAGCTTGCTAGGAAGAGAGTCACATGGAGTTGGAGGGGGTAGCAGCCGACATGAAGAGTAAAATACCAAGTTCACATGGATTGCAATAATTGCATTCACACTTGCAGCAACCTTAACTTCCAGGAGCCATATCTCTCAGAATACTGGGCCAAATTCGATGTTCTCAGGCTTGTTGGAAAGATCAGGAAGTCTATTTTCCAGGGAATGTAAGTGTGCTAATTTTGGACCAGCCAATCAAAAGTTATGGCCTGAAGAGTACAGACTACCCAAACTGCCCTGCGCCGGGATACCATATACTTGTGAGCTAGATTTAACCAACCAAATGATATCCAAATTGAACGTGGTTGGTCTTGAAAGAAAGATTTTTTTCTAGGCTTTAATAATGTAAGGACCTTCAGCATGTTGGTCCATTACATATTGTTGTAAACAAGTGACAAAAACCGGGCATGGCGTGAGGGAGCTATGTATGAATTCCTCTGGCGTAGTCATGGCCTTTCTGCATAGGATAGCAAACTCTTTAGCCTCTTTGAGCTTGTTGGGGTCTTCCTTGAGCTGAGAAGGGGAGGTACAAGAGCGGTCATGATGGTCTCCATCATGCATGGAGGCATGTTTGACACTGATTGCTTTTAACTATACATGGGCATAATGAGAGATGATGAGCCTTTGACGGAGTCTGACAAACTTTCTCAAGAAGCATTGAAGTTTCAGCATTTCAATGTCTAGGTGGGTGACTATCCTAATTGTATTAATGACATTATTTGAAAGGAGATGTAATAAAAGTGTTTTTTTTTTTTTTTTTGGTGCATAAATATCCATGGTGCGTTCCGTTTCTTACTACGCCAAAATCAGGAATTCAATGTCCCAATACTCAATAGCACTACTATTAAAGTAACATACAATCATACACTCAATTGTACATCATTTACAATAATTACATAAAAAGCAACCCATTTATCACAGAGTTCAAAAAAAGTTAAGATATCATTTCAATTTCATCAAATTTCTATTCAATTTAACGCTTTCGGTTTTCTTGCACACTCAGTAGGACCATCATGACCCAAACAGAGGTTTTTCCTTTATTTTGGGGGGGGTGTTTCTGCAGGCTGGGCCATTAATTTGCAACCTACAATCTGAGTCAAACATATTTCAGACGTGGGGGTCCAAGGCAATGACTCTTACTCACGTTCGTTGAGATATGCACCCGAATCGCTTGTTAATTCGCATCGGTGATCGGAAACCACAAACGACCATATAGACAAATTATTATATATATCTATGTGCATCTAACGTATATATATTTTCTTAGGATATATTTGTTATATATTTTATTTTTTAATATATATTATTTATGTGTCAAATGAGAGATTACACGCTTCCAAGTATACATACCGGCTTTGGACCATATAAAATTGAGCGAGCCCACAGCCACGAGAGACAAACAGTGAACAAATACAGAAACCTGGTATTTGGGTGTCTCTGGATTGTGTGCCAAGAAAAAGAGAGAGAGAAAAGGGAAAACATGCGTTGGGTGTGGAGAGAAGACGACGATGAGTCGTCCGATTCTGGTTCGTTCGGCATGGCGGATTTCCGAAACCCTAACTCTCGCTACGGCGATCATTGTTCGACTAGGAGAATCGTTCAAACCAAATGCGACACCGAGGAGGTCGAGCCTGGTAAATTTGTCAAATAATGTGAGAGAACTGAGCAGATTATCAGGGATTGCGTTGGCAAGTACGTCTCTTTCTCTAATCTCTATCTCTACTCATGATTTTGTCTCCCCCCCCCCCTGGGGCCCCTCCAAAAATAGGAAGTTGGTTCTTGATATTAGTTGTGATTGATTTGTGATTCTCATGTTTTTTCATTCGATTAATATATGTGCTTTAGGGATTTACTAAGTCGATTGATATCGTTTTAATGCGCAGCAATTGAATTATGAGTAAATTTTATTCGTGTTGCTGGTAATTGCTGATTTTTGAATTAAAATCTGCTGGTAATTGCTGATTCTTGAATTAAAATCCGCCGCTGTTGGCTACCTGGGTCAATGACTCAACGGCAGTGCTAAAGGTTATATTAGCATAATGCATTCAAGTTTGGGTCCATGATTTTGATTGGTTTTGGTTGGTCTAGGTAGATGTGATAAAAATTGTGGGCTTGATTGGCACATTTGAGGGGAAATAAGAGTTTATTTCCCAACATTTGACTATTGATGCATATTAATATGATTGGTCGTTATCCTTTCCTAACTATAGAGATTGGTGTGGTCAAGTACTTCATTTTGTCCTCTGACACTATTATTTTCATTTTACCTGTATAGTTTCTAATATGGTAAATGCTAATTATATGTGTACACACATTGGACTCAAATTGGGTCAATGTGAATTTGTGGGCATTGTGGAGCTGAAGACTGGAGAACTTTTAAAGCTGTTGGGTGTATGGCAAATGAAATTGTTTGATTGTAGAAAACGCCATTTGTAGTGACAAAGACTGGAAAATTTGCTTGCTGTGCATGGTTTAGCATATGAGCTTGTTGAAGGTCATGTAGATATTCACTTTTCTTCCAATCCTTGTTTGTTATTATCAAGATTAGTGTCGATGCGGGAATGTCAACCATGTCGAGGACATGTCTCATATTGCTCAAGTAAAATAAGCAAATATGTGAAGGTGGTGCAGGCACAAATATACGTTGGAAGTTACGCGGAGGCTATATACCATCTAGATACTCTACGGGAGAAATTGGTTAAAGGTGCATTTAAACTGTCTGCTATCGAGTTGTTGGTACAACAGGAGAATTCGTACATGTTGTAAGAATGGGCCCATGTTGATGGCAACATAAATACATACTTATGATGCTTTTGAGATTTTTCATTATGCTGAAGAACTGCAGTATATTCAGCTAAATTGCGGGAGAAAGTAGCTAGGGTGAGATGCTCAAACACCAATTATCTTAGGATGACACTAAGAGTTCTCTTCTTTGCCTCAAGAATGGTGGACGACCTTAGTAATTCTGGTCATTCCAACTTTGATGGATGAGATTGACTACAAGAGCAATAATTGTGTGCATTTCAAACATGCTTTGAGGAAGACTACTGTGATTCCTGTGGGATAATGGAACTTGGAAGTGCCCTTAGTGCTAAAGTAATATCTATTGGGGTTTGATATACTGCATGGTAATGATTTCAAGAGGGAATGCACCAGTTGGCACTTGGATCATGAGTTTGGTTGAGAAGTTGTCATGCATTCCTGTATATATCACCTCATTATAATGGAAGGATTTTTTGTTTTTTGGGGGGGGGGGGTGGATGTCTTATTTTTAATATATGGGATGAAGTAAAGGCGTGCTAGCAGGCGGGGTTTAATTGTTGCATGTAGTTTGCATGGCTTTTTCTAAGCTTGTATGACCACAGCATATATGGTGGCATCCTTTTTTTAATGTTCTGTTTGCCAGCCAATGGGTCTTTGACTAGTCTTTCTCGAAAAATAATACTTTGATTCTTAATCATAATATTTCTGAATTTTATAATTTGCTGCTCTTTTCCATCCCCCCCCCCCCTTTTTCACATGGTGCAATAGAGAGAGTGTTAGGTATAGATATGTCAAAGCAGTGTAATTGATTTGTTATAAAGACTCTTTTCCCTGTCATTTTTTCCCTACATGGTTCAGTAGATATAGAGTTCAATAAAGCCTGGTTTAGATATTGCACGGATCAATTTCTAAACTTTGTAATTGGTTCGTTGCAGCGGCTATAGTTTTCAACTCGTATCCCAAGGGGGAGAGAGTTTATGTGGTATCATGGTTTTGAGGTGTTTTTGGGGATACTTTTCTCTTGGATACCTCGCCTTCCCAAGTTCATGTTACTACTCACTACCAAAACAAATGTCCCTTTTCCAGCACCTGCATAGGTGTCCCCAATTTTTAAGATTGGGATCACACAGAGCTACATGACAGATGGTGACTTTGTAACTGTAGTTGCTTGGATGTGATTGTCAGATTCGTACATTACTCTAGCATAGACACAGTCTTGCACTCTTGTACTGCGTTGTGGTAATTTTTCGTCCAGTAAGATATTTAACTGGCAGTCAGTCTACTATAAATCAAATCTTGTTTGAAGCCATTCCCTAAATTAGAGAAATTAATTGTGTAACGCGGCGCATATGAACGTACATGTTCTAGTTGTTACAAGAATAAATCCTTGGTCCTTAGTTTTTAGAGAACAGTATAGGGATTGTTGAAGACCACGATATTCAGCTGCGAATTCTCCGTCTCCTCTGCCCTCTCTATTGAAAAGGAAACAAATCATTTCAACTGTTCTGCTGTTAGTTGTCCCCGAACTCAATAATGTATTCTATGTTTAACAGGCCTACTGAGATTGTGCAATCAAACAAGGAATACACTGAAGAAGACGTAACTCATGACGTTATGAGAGGGCCATCCTTCCCAGGATCTTCTGATGTTCGACCCTTTGAATTCCCTGGTCTTCGGAGTGATATCGAGGGTATTGAGCGTAACTTCTTTGGCGGCATCAACCGCTTCTTCGAAGTTGCTGATGAGATGAGAAACAGCTTTTTCCACTTGATGAATGATCCATCCTTGTTTGGCGAACACTCTTCATCGTCAGCGGCGAGGAGACAAGGGGTGCCAATTGAAGACCACATTGAGAAGGAACGAGAAACAGGCCAAGACGAATCCAAGTGTGGCAGTATTGATCTTTCTGGACTAGCCAGAGATGTCTAGCTTCCTTGAGATCTGATTTTTTTTGCCTTCATCATCTGTTTCGCGATTCTATAGGCATGAACATATGCAATTCATGTTTTGTAATGCAGCAATTTCATGTGCTTAAAAACCCGGAGGAAAGAAAAACTGAAAGAAGGCGCAATTTCAATTGTAATATCTGACAAGTTATGAGCGAGTAAATATTGCAGTTTTGGTTCATGCTGAACGGGTTTTCCCCTCGATGCATGCCGTTCGCCCTCTCTCTGTGTCTCTCCCTCTCTCTATCTCTGTCTCTCCCCGTGTCGTATTTTCCCTATTTTACATCTCTATGAGTCCTCGTTTTGGACTCGATCTTCTTTGCCATCCATTCCCCTTCTTCTCTTCGTTCCTGTTATACGACTCCATTCTCTGTTTTCCAAAGCATATCCTTACGAGAGGTGGACAGTTGTAGCTTTATGGGTGATATTTTTTTTAAAAAAAAATTTATATGTATATATATATTTGGTGACTAATGATGTATATTGGGTTTACTAAATCATTTTGGGTGATTTTTAACCTTCTACTAGAAGTTACTGCAAGCAAACTTCCATTATTAACTGTATTAAACAAAATTTTGAACATCCATGCGAATTGTCTTTCCTATAGCTTAGATGGCCTCAACCCGTCCGAGCGAAGGAAATTTGATGATCAGCTTCGCCTAATATTGCAAACTGCATGCTCTTGTTTTTTTGGCGCAATTAGACACTTTATACTTCGTAGGTTGGAGTCAGCTACACAACAGCCTTGGGATTAGTGGTGGCAATAGGAATTGGGACAGATACGGGGCGGGTTTAACCGTACCCTCACGCATACCCGTTTTCAAAACTAATACTCATACCCACACTTATATCCATTGAGTATTGTAAAATTGTACCCATACCTATACCCATACCTACTGGGTATAGCCAGTATGCTTGTTTTATTTAGGTACATATAAAACAAAATAAATTAAGCTCATTTTACACTCGTATTCAACATCAAATAGTCAATATGCCATATGAACATCAAGTTTCCAACAAAATATCATATCCACCAAATACCAGCAAAAAATTAACACTTGATAGTTATAGTTCCTAACAAAATGTCCTATCGGAGTCTTGAATATAATACAATTCAAAACAACTAGCAAAATATCTAAGTCTAAGTAATAAATTAGAACTTTGAATAAGCAGATGCGGGTTTTACATGGAGAAGATATGAGGCGGGTATTGATAAAATGGGTATAACGCATGTATGGGGCAGGTGGAAGTTATACCCATACCCATACCATACCCGTTTTAGCAATACTCACCAAACACCCATTTTTTTCTCATTTTCAATACGCATATCCGTTGGGGCAGGTTTTGCGAGTTTTAAGCGAGTATGAATTTTTTCGCCAACCCTACTTGGGACCCGATCTCTAAGCACAATACCAAGTGTAGTAATCACAATGTTCTGTATCATAAGCAGTAAATGGATCCAACCAAGGCTGTTTGAATCAGGATCCTAGTCAGAGTCGAAGGAGGATCCTTAAAATCGGAATCATAGAATCGAATTGAGGATCATAGGATTCTAATATTTGTATAGAATAGTGAAAATTATTTTTATAAGAACAAAAATTTTAATAAACATCCACGATGATTGCAGAAATTCAACTTAACTTTATCTTATGGGCAATTTTGATACAAAATATATAATGTCAAAATAATTTCTCAATTACAGCCAAGTGTGCTCTTGACAAAATTTATTTAGAATCGTGGATGGGATTGCGGGATCATAGAATCGTATTATGATCCTACCATGAACGAATTAATCAAACAAAGTTGAGAGATTGTTTTATAATAGGCCTATGCCTTTGTCATGTTTTCTTTGCCTTGAATACACGCCTCTAGGGGCTTAAATACGTGCAAAGCAATCACTTAGTAGAGCCTAGCTTCTAATACAAGCAACTGCTATATTTATTGGAAAGAATATTCAGAAAATTAATTACAAATAACTACAAATATTATTTCCTTAATACTCCCCCTCAAGTTGGTGCATGAGGGTTGATCCTTCCTAACTTGTCACGTAAATGTAGAAACTGCTTAGTGCCAAGGGCTTTCGTAAATATATCTGCTGGTTGCTGATGAGAAGGTAGATGGAATAGAACTAAATCTCCATCAACAAGTCTTTCATGCACAAAGTGACAATCGATCTCAATGTGTTTCGTGCGCTCATGAAACACGGGATTTTTGGCAATATGCATTGCTACTTGACTGTCACAGAATAATTTCACTCGTTGAGCATGAAAGACACCGAGAGATTGAGCCATACTAACTCACTGGTTGCCACAGCCATAGAGCTGTACTCTGCTTCAGCTGAAGACCGAGACACTGTGGTTTGTTTCTTGGTTTTCTAGGCAACTGGTGACCCACCAAGGGTCATAAAATACCCAGTCAAAGATCGTTATGTTAATGGACATGCAACCCAATCAGAATCACAGTAAGCATACATCTGTAGGTTACTGTCAGCTCGAAGTAAAAGTCCAAGTCCTGGGTTACCCTTAAGATAACGAAGTACACATCTGGCAGCATTAAAATGCTCGCTTTTTTGGGCTTGCATGAACTATGACAGCACATGAACCACATAACTGAGTTCCGACCGAGTGATTGTCAAATAAATAAGCCTCCTGATTAGCCTCCTGTATTGTGTAGGATCATCAAATAATTCTCCTGAAGCTAACGCCAACTTATGATTTTCTTCAATGGGAGAAGCATTGGGTTTACCACCGAGGAGCCCGCACTCATCTACAATCTCCAGGGCATATTTTCGCTGACATAGACCCCACTTCAATACCAAGGAAATACTTCAAAAGGCCCAGATCTTTAATCCGAAAACAAGTATTAAGATATTCCTTGAATTGTTTGGCGAGCAAGATTATCATTTCCAGCCAGAATAATATCATCAACATATGCAAGCAGTCCTAAGAAGATATTGCCCTTTCTATAGGTGAAAAGGGAATAATCAGTATAAGATCTCACAACGCCATGTGCTTCAAGCTTGCTGGACAATTTAGCAAACCATTATCGAGGTGCCTGTCGTAAACCATAAAGAGACTTTCTTAAATGACATACCTTATTAGGTGTACTAGACATGAGCCCCAGAGGCAATTTCATGTATACTTCTTCCTCCAAATCACCATGTAGAAAGGCGTTGTTGACATCCAACTGATGAACTCCCAGCTTTTATCTACTGCAACTGAGAGAAAAACCCGCACACTAGTCATTTTAGCTACTGGAGCGAAAGTTTCATTGAAGTCAAACCCTTCGACTTGATGATCTTCCCGAATGACCAAGCAAGCTTTGCATTTTTCAATTGAACCATTCGACTTGTATTTGACACGGTACACCCACTTGCAGCTGATGGGCTTCTTACCAGCAGGTAGCTCTTCAATTGTCATGTCTTATTTTCTTCAAGGGCTTGTATCTCCTCCGCCATAGCCTTTTACCACAAAGGATCTTTAGTTATTTCATGGTAGCACCTAGGCTCCACAATTTTTATAATAGCGGCTAAAAAGGTTTGGTGAGCAGGAGAAAAATTACTACATGTAACAAAATTGACAATAGGATACGGAGTACTTGAGGAACCGTGTTGAAAGAAGTTAGCAGCAGAAGGGTCTTTTGAATGAGCGTTGTAGCACACATATTCAGCAAGGTGACTCGAGGCTTGACGGACTCATCCACTATGCCTTGTAGACTGCATTTCAACTTGCTGGGTCGCGCTCCCCTTGTCGACGAGCTCACTACCTGCTGCATCAAAATCAAGCCCAAAAGAGTCGGCACTTCCTTGCGCTTGCACAGCTACCTCTGTCCCTCTTTCTTGGTATGTTACATCTGATTCATGCCTAATGCTCTCAACAGGCCTGACAATTTGGACAAGCCTCGCTTCACCATGTTCAGCTGAGTCCAACGCAATTGGATCACTTTGCACCCCTAAAGCAGCATCACCTAGACATAATGGGGTACCGATGCTCCCCCTTTCTCTGGAAGTCGCCTCTTTTGTATTTGAGGAGGGAAAAATCTCCTCAAAAAATTTAACGCCTCTACTCACAAAAATTTCTTTACTTTCCCAATCATATAGCTTCCACCCCTTTTGCCCAAATGGGTATTCCACAAAAACATACTTTCGACTGCGAGATTCAAATTTATCTTTTGTTCGGTCTCAAAGTCTAGCATAGCTCAAACATCCAAAGACACGAATATTCTCATAAGGTGATGGAGTCCAGAACAAACACTCATAAGGAGTTTTACCTTTTAGTAACCGAGTACGAGTACGATTTATTAAATAAGCTGCGGTCAACACACATTCACCCCACAATTAAATAGGTAATGAAGCATGAAAATGACGAGCCTGAGCCACATTTAAAATGCACCTGTGCTTACGTTCAACCCTCCCATTCTGCTGGGGAGTGTCTATACAACTCCTTTGATGCATTATGCCTTTTTCACAATAGAACTGCCTCATAGGCCCAGACATAAATTCTTTTCCATTATCACTACGTATGACCTTTACATTTTTCCCAAATTGATTTTTACAAACGCCACAAAATTCTGCAAGAGCATGCTAGCTTCACCTTTTGCACGCATAAGATAAACCCACACAGCTCTACTAGCATCATCCATAATACTCAAAAAACAATGTGCACCACAAGTAAATGGAATGCGATAGGCACCCGAATATCACAATGTATGAGTTCAAAAATATCAGTACCATTAGTTACACTTTCAGAAAATGAACAACGAGTTTGTTTGGCATGGAAGCGTACATCATAGGGCTTATCCGCTCTATTATCTAAACTAAAATCTAAGTCTTTAGCAAGGAGAGAAAGAACTTGTTTGGAAGGATGATCAAGTCGTCCATGCCACAAGTCACATGTTCTGACCGCATTAGATTGACACTTCCAGTCTGGCACCTCTTTGAGAAGAAAGACCCCTCCTTTTATGCTACCCACTCTAATCAGGTTCCTCGAGATACAGTCCCGTATCACACAAAAACTATCAGTAAATATCACAGTAGAATTAGACTCCTTATTTAATTGATAAATAGATATCAAATTGCAAGTCAATTTGGGAACAAAAAGAACATCTTGTAGTATGAGTTTTATCCTAAGTTTAACTGTCCCAACTTTATTTGCCAATGCCTGATTCCCATCTGGTAAGCCAACCAAAATGGGGTCTATGCTCCTCACATTTTGAAGCATTTCGTATACTATCATGTGGCATGATGCACCAGTATCGAATAGCCACGTTACATTACCACCTGACAACTTCTCATACGCTTCTTTAGGAGTTTCGATCAGGCTGAGGATGCATTGCACTTGTTTCGCGGTGAACCCAGCGATTAGGTTTTGAGCAGCCTCCGTCGTGGCTGAGGATGTGGTTGCTTTGGTCATGACAGTGTGAGCAATCTCGCCTTGGGCTCCACCAGCTGAAGACCTTCCTCTGCGAGTGCCACGGCCTCCTCTACCTCTTCCTCTTCCTCTGGTTCCCCATCCACCTAGGTACCCTATGACTTCAAAGCAGTTGGACTCCTCATGTCCAAGCTTTCCACAATGAGTACAAGACACCCTGTTGCGAGGCGGTTGAGTGCCAGTTCTGCGACGATGGACGGCAGCAAACGCAACAGCACTATCTTCACTTTTTCCCGGTTCTTCATCATTCGCTTGTGATTTTCTTCTTGCTGAACCATGTTGAATATTTTGTCCAACGGTGGCACAAGGTCAAGAGCTAAAATTTGACCTCTTATAGTGGAATAAAGGTCGTCATCCTAGCCCATGAGAAATTGGTGTGTCTTGTCGTCTTCCATCATCTTGATAACTGGTCCGTTGATATCACAACTACACTTGCCGCACGTACACTTACAGGTGGAATTTGGAATTTTTATAAAGTTTGCCAATTCACTCCAAAGTCCCACTAGCTTTGACTAAAATTCAACCACTTCCATGTGCCTTGCTTGCAAGAGGCTATTTCAGCCTTGAGCTGATGAATACGGGGAACATTGATAACAGAGTATCTCTTTTGGATATTTACCCACATCATGTGTGCTGTGTCTTCATACACTACACTAATATGAAGTTTGGAGTCAATAACGTTTAGAATCCACGAGGTGATCATCGAATTCACCATGTTCCACGCGTTTATCTTTGTAGGAGCCGTGGGGTCTGGCTTCGATATGCTTCCGTCAATGAATCCAAGCTTATTCTTGGCCATTAGAGCTATTGTAACAGCCCTGGTCCATAATTTATAATTTTTTCCATCAAATTCAATGGAAGTTATAATAGCTCGGGGTCCGTATGAGGGATGGAGATAAAATGGGGATTGAGAATCAATGACAAAGGTCTCATCTTTTGCCATGATTGCAAAAATTCTAATTTTCTTGTTGTAGGAAGAATCAACCAAGCTCTGATACTATGAACGAATTAATCAAACGAAGTTGAGACATTGTTTTATAATAGGCCTCATGCCTCTATCATGTTTTCTCTGCCTTGAATAAACGCCTCTAGGGGCTTAAATACTTACAAAGCAATCACTCAGCAACCCTTGCGTAGACCCTAGCTTCTAATACAAGCAACTGCTATATTTTTTGGAAAGAATATTCAGAAAATTAATTACAAATGGCTACAAATATTATTTCCCTAATATACCATACGTTTTTTTTAACTAGATTAGAATCGTAAGATCTTTATTACTTTAAAATTCTAGTGGGAGTTGGATCGATGAAGTGTTTTTGGATCGTAGAATTGTATGATCCTAGAATTTGGATCAAGAGTTTAATAAGTATGAATCCAACAATTTGTATCTGATGAAAACCAGAAACCACCTACTTCTATCAACCTAAGAAGGAAGGGGGGGGGGGTTACTTCTGAGTAATTCAATGGCATTGTGAAAGAAGTTGACCTGGTGAAGCTAACTTTGAGGTCTTCAGCCCTGGAACTTCTTTCTTTTGGACGTGCTTCCATGTCTGGTAGTTCTGTTTTATTGGTCGAACCAATTATTTGAAGAAGTCTACATAAGTGGTATATAATGATTAACCCAATAAGCCAAAAGAAATTAGGCCAAGTAATGGTAGCCACAATGCCAATCAAACCAAGCCACATTAAGTTGACCTATTCATCCAAAATCGTATTTAAGTAGACTCTCCTATAGTAATATGATACTTGAACCTAAGTTCTAAAAATGTTGACAATGTAATTGAGATAATAGTTTAATAGCTCATGTGTATAAGAGTACTAATTTCTTTGTAAAAAATAATAGAGCCATTTTTATCAATGTGAATGTTACCTCCCACAAGCTATTGTGGCTTTGAATTTAAAATTTTACTGTCTTTCTCGTAAGGGAGATTATAAGAGGACAATATGATGAGTCTAGTCCAATGCATATTTGCATAATTAACCAATTTTACAATTAATTTAGTGAATATCTATTAGTCTTTTGAGCCCTTAACAAAAACATATATAGCTAAAAATATCGGAAAAATGTAACTTTTGAGTCTTCAAAAGTCGACAGAATATGATGATTGTCAACTAAAAGTTGAGGAACACCACCAAGAAAGGTAGTAGGTACTCTTTCCCAATACAAGAAGTTTAAGGTGTAAATTTCACTTAATCCAATGTTTGACCATTTTATATGCAAAACTTATCTCCTTACCTATAGACTTTTCACGATTTCAGATTTACGAACTGTTTTTTTTTTGGGGGGGGGTCATGTGGCCACGTTTCACAACAAAACAATCCAACATATGAGTTGCTTGAGTAACCATACAAGTTGTCACCAAAATTAATAAGATATACCTTAAAATTTCAACTTCGCTACCCTATGCATATACTTTTAAGTCATGCATGCCCGAATTTACTTTGTGGACACATCATAATGGGTAAACTGCTTTACTGTAAACAATAAGAGTCAATACATTCAACCAATTGCAAACAAATATATCCTGCAACCTTTACGATTGTGATCCAATGAGCATTCACTATTTAAATGTGAACACCTTCGAAGTGTAGTGGATGTGGAAAGGCATAGCACTCATAATACATGACCTAAAACCTCTAATAAAGAATATTTAGTGATACATTGTACGTGCACGTTGAAAATCCATAACAGGCCATTCAAAAAGTAAATTTCTTCCAATTTTTGTGGAGTAATACCTAAAAGTCCCCATTTTTCTTATCCTATCATTGATGCTATTTTTTTTTTTATTGACAGAGACACGAGTTCCTAGTATTATTATGGGATCCATTATTTAATTGTCTTAAAATTTTTTTCTTTATGAAAGGAGTTCAATTAAAGCGTGAATTATTAAACTGTTATATTTAGCTCAGAAGTTAAGTTCATTTCAACCAAAAAAAAAAAAATATGAATTAAGTTCCGTTAGAAAAATATTTACGAATTTGCACACTTCTCCTTCCATGTCAAAAACCTGAAATCAAATTTTCATTGCTCTCTAGAACTTCTTGCATCATCTTTGTTGACTCAAGAAAGCCCTTGTTTAAAAATTGAAGGGAAAGGAAAGGTTGTTGTATGTTAAAAATTTAAAACGGAGGTTTGTGATACAATTTACCACAATTTTCTTTCTTGTTAAAACTTTCATCACAAGCTTGACTTTTGGTGTATATGAAGTATCATAATATTAATTATCTTTGTTGTAATACAATACACTACAAATGACAATAATAGTAAGGAAAAGTGAGAAATCAACCCTCAAGCCTAGTATAAAAACTCTCATTTAACTATCATACATATCTAAGGGCATGCTTGTTTCAACATTTAAAATTAGCGTTTAGTGGCGAGCAATTTGTGTTTATGAGTTGTTGTAAATAATGGCTAGTGGTTATCAGCATTTATCAGTGGTTACTAGCAATTACAAATAGCGTTTACGGATAGTAAATAACAATTAATCAATTATTACTGGTAGTTAGCAGTGGTTAGGATAAACGATTAACGGCTAATAGTCAATGGGAGTGGTCAGAAGATTAGCAGTTACCAACGCTTTCTAAATGATGTAACGAGTAGGTGCTAAGTGCCAAATGGCACACTTACTCATTAAATAAATCTTTTTTTTTATATAAAAGATTTAGACCGACGTGATCAGATGTAACTCAAATATGACAACTATTGCTTCTGGTGACTTATTGAACCATTTTTTTATGAGTAAGGGCCTATTCTTTTCGTTGATAAATTCCAATTACCAATATCGATTAACTTTAATTTATTTTAATCCATTTCAATAACTTCAACCGACTTCAACAAAAAATACCAATTTCAACTCATCAAATAAAAAAATACCAACTTCTTCCAACTTTAACTCACTTCAACCTACTTCTATCCACTTCAGCGAAAAAAATACTAACTTCAACTCATCATATAAAAAAATACCAATTTCAATCTACTTCAACCTACTTCAACCCACTTCAACAAAAAAAAAAATAACAACTTCAACTCACTTCTACCATTCTTAACCTATTGCATCCATTTTTCAACCCATATTTTCCAACGGAAAAAACAATTCATAACTATTTAAATTATCTTACTCCTTATCAAAGGCAAAATTTGTTTATCAACATATGTTGATTTAAGTAGTTTGGCATTTGGTCCCCTTAAGGAAGGTTTCGAGTTCGAATCTTCTGAATAAACAAAATCTGATATGAAGGAGCTTTACTCCTTATAGGATCAACGATAGTTCGACTCTACTGAAATTGAGGGTCCAAAACCAAAAAAAAAAAAGCCACAATTTGTTTCCATTTTGTATTAATCCTGTGAATATTCTGGGAAGACAAATGACTAAACGCTGGCATTTTTGACGGCGACGCGAGGCGGTACGTGCCTACCTGACTCAAATCAGGCCAATTAAACCAAAATTCAAATGGCCAAAAAAAAAAAAAAAAAACCCAGCAAGAACACCATCCATCTTTCAAACCCCAGAAATCCTGACCGTTGATCCCCTCACAGTGCTATGCCAATGCATTTCTGTCAACGATGTTGATCATGAAAAATAACACCTACGCCTCTGTGTTGGAATTTTAAGGGCATTATCAGAAATGGTGCTGTTCCTGTAATTCCCCTCTCTCTCTCTCTCTCTCTTGCTGGGTTTCTCTCTCATCCCGCTTGGCTTTGACGTAGGAGCGACTAAGTGTTCGGAATTCTAAAACCTTTCCTGTTGGCAACGTAACAATTTTATGTGATTCTTCTTCCATACACATGCATGAGATCTTGTCCCCGAATCTATCCCAAGTTTCTTTTCATATCTTTTTTCCATTTCTGTCGTTTACGAATCTAATCTTTCCTAGAGTGGCGATTTTCTCTATCTGGGATGTCGGGAATTCGTCTTATTTTCCCACATTGTGATCATTTCGTGAATGCCCATCAAAGTGATTTTCGGTGAAGATTGTGCAAGATTCTGTTTTTTCGTAAGCGGAGCTTAAATTTGATTAAGGGTTGAAATTCTTGTATTTTTAGGGAAATTTAGTGCCCTGCATTGTTGAATCATCTGCTTATTTGTTGAGATAATTGTCTGAGGGTCTATCAGTGAACGGCCTCTTGGCTTATCAGGGCTAAGAGGCTACTTACATGTGGATCTTCCTAAACCCATTCCATTAAGCAGGGTTTGCATATATCAGTTGGTTGATTGATTTTGTGGATCTACCCTGATATAAAAGGTATTGGTCATTCATATATTACAATGTTTCAGTTGTAGGCTGAATGGGTTTTCTTGTGACATGGGATAGCTACAATTTTGGCTGTCTCAGAATAACAAAGCCCTGAACCCATTTCGGAGAACAGAAGCTAAATGGGTTCAGGGTAATGATTTGTGAACATGCTCAAAGAAGTTGAAGATATTTAGACAAAGACAAGTTTGGTATGAGATGGGAAATAATTGTGTTTCAAGGCTTGGCTTCTTTGGGTGTAAGTCACCAAATCAGGCGGTAGCAGATAGTTCAAAACTTGATGTCAAAAACAAATCATCAGCTAGTAAGAATGCAGATGGATATGCAGACGTTCAGGTTAAGGCACCTGAGGTGGTGAAAATTGGAGGTAAATTGAACAGGCAAGAAAGCAGATCAGTAAGGCAAGGAAGCAGGTTAGGGAGACAGGAGAGCCGGTTAGGGAGGCCAGAAAGTAAGTTATTGAGGCAGGAAAGCCGGTTAAGGAGGCAAGAGAGCCAGTTTGTAAGGCAAGAAAGTAGATTAAGCAGGCAAGAGAGCCGAGTACTCAATAATCCTAAGCCATCTGCGCATGTGAGGCGAGTGTCAAGTGCAGGGCTCCAAGTGGAGTCTGTTTTGAACAGAAAGACAGGCAATTTGAAGGACTATTACACTTTGGGAAGGAAACTAGGACATGGGCAATTTGGGACAACTTTCCTTTGCAAAGAGAAAGCAGCTGGCAAAGAATATGCTTGCAAATCGATAGCGAAAAGAAAGCTGGTTAACAAGGAAGATGTGGAAGATGTGAGAAGGGAGATTGAGATTATGCATCATTTGAAAGGGCATCCTAATGTGATCACCATTAAGGATGCTTATGAGGATGCTGTGGCAGTTCATGTTGTCATGGAACTATGTGTCGGAGGGGAACTCTTTGATAGGATTGTCAGAAGGGGTCATTACACAGAAAGGAAGGCAGCTGATCTTGCCAGGACGATTGTTGGTGTTGTTGAAGCCTGCCATTCGTTAGGAGTAATGCATAGGGACCTTAAGCCTGAGAATTTCCTTTTTGTGAATGAAGATGAGGAATCACCTCTTAAGACCATAGACTTTGGGCTGTCTATATTCTTTAAGCCAGGTATGATCCTGGGGACTTTGATCTGAATAAAACTGTAGTATTGTTCTTGAAAATGCATTTTAAACGATGGCTATTCTCTTGACATATGGGTTTTGATTGAGTGTCCTTGAAGATTTGACTCATGCAAGAAGCTTAATCAGCATGAAAGGAAAAAAAATTACTAGAAAGATTTGGTTGAAATGTTTGGTTAAGTATCTTAGATTCCATTTGCTACATCATGATAACCACATTTTTCATAGTAGATAAACTAGTCATATATGTGGTATAAGCTTTGTGAGACCTTTCTGTCAATACAAAGCCGCTTTGCTTACATTTCCCTTTTTTTAAACTAATACAGGCTAATATAGCACTTATTTTCTTGTCATTTGCATGTACCCTTCTTTTGAATTCTAGTAGTTTCTTGTCTTTTGTCTTTTGTCTTTGTCATATATGAGTATGCTGTTATGATCTACGGTAGTCATACCACTAAACTAATATGCATATATGATGCATAGTGAATCTACTTTAGGTTTCTGGATTCGATAATCGATACATTGATCACTAGGAACAGTAACTTAAATTTCTGGGGAAGAGGGGCTAAGACACTTTTTCATCTAGTGTCAGAATTTATGGATTCCGTAGTTATTTTTTCCGCTTCTCCTGTCCTATGATATGATTTATGAAAACTGCTAGGCAGGGTTTCTTTTTGTTTTAAATTGAGAAAAAAGCAACTTGAATATTTCTTAATGCAGGAGATATTTTTGATGATGTGGTTGGAAGTCCATATTATGTAGCACCTGAGGTACTACGCAAGCGTTATGGCCCTGAAGCCGATGTTTGGAGTGCTGGAGTTATCCTTTACATTCTCCTATGTGGAGTACCGCCTTTTTGGGCTGGTAGGAAATAACAGTTTTTTCTTCTTCACTATGCTAATTTGAGCACTATTGTGTTCATTATCTTTATAATCAAATTGTGTTGTTTGCTCCCATCACAAGCAACTGTTTCTCAATCCATCCTGCATTGGTGCAGAAACAGAGGAAGAAATATTTGAAGAAGTCTTACATGGTGATCTTGACTTCACCTCTGATCCATGGCCTAATATCTCTGAAGGAGCAAAAGACTTGGTTCGGAGAATGCTCATTAGGGATCCAAAGAAGCGGTTGACTGCGCATGAAGTTCTATGTAAGTGCTAGAGATCATATTTGTACTGCTGTTGTGCTACATTTGCAGAAATAGATGTGCCAATTAAATGCTGGAATTAGTCCCATTTATATAGCTCTGGTCAAATGAGTGGCTTCGCTCGGTCTAGGCTGGGCTCAAAATCAGGTGCACTGACCTGTTGTTAATGACTACATAGGTTGGTCTGGGCAACCATATTGGCCACTCTGGGCTCAACATCAGGTGCACTGACCTGTTGTTAATGACTACATAGGTTGGTCTGGGCAACCATATTGGCCACTGCTACATATTGATTAGAGTATTTTTAGATAATATAATTGTAATTGTACAGTTAATTTCCTGGATTGGTAAAACCTTCCTGATGGACACCGAGGTGTGGTATGCAAACTCTCATTTCTGGTTTCTTGCAGGCCATCCCTGGATTATGGCTGATGGCTTGGCTCCTGACAAGCCTCTTGACCATTCAGTATTGTCTAGATTGCAGCAGTTCTCTGACATGAACAAGCTTAAGAAGATGGCCCTTAGAGTGAGTATTTCTCCCCTAACACTGGTTAATAATCCCCGGTCATTGCTTAGAAGTATCTGAATTGTTTTGTGTTTGCGAAATGTAGGTTATAGCTGAGAGACTTTCAGAAGAGGAAATTGCGGGGCTTAAGGAGATGTTCAAGATGATAGACACAGACAACAGTGGGCATATTACTTTTGAAGAACTTAAGGAGGGCCTCAAGAAATTTGGTGCTAACCTTGAAGAGTCTGAAATTCAACATCTAATGAAATCAGTAAGTATCCTCATATCATTTTAACATCTCCATGGAGGACCCTGTTACCTGACGTGCAATGAGGCAACCCATTTTCGCCATGGACCTAGATAGATTTAATCTGAACAGAGCCAACTTGAAGTTCAAATTACTGTCATATATTTCATTTACTTTAGAAGCTTATGTTGACAAAACATCACCATACATTTATATGATCCAAACCCGAAATGATCCACTCAGAACAGTATTCTCCCAAGCATTCAACAGCCATCTGACATGACCCATAATTGACAAGATCGAAACCAATTTTTACCCAAGTCTACTTGCTTGCTACATTGAAGTTCTTTGCATCCTGTTGCAATATGGAACCATGATCAGTATATGTTTACTTTTGGAATTGGATATGAGCCAGTCACTAACAGTATACTTAAGGTTGGCCTTATATTCTTGAATTTTTGAAACTGCAGGCTGATGTCGACAATAATGGGACTATTGATTACGGTGAATTCGTAGCTGCTATGTTGCAGCTCCACAGAGACGATAAAGAAGATCATCTCATTGCTGCTTTTGCCTACTTTGACAAAGATGGAAGTGGCTATATCACACGTGATGAGCTTCAACAAGCATGTCAAGAGTTTGGCGTCAAAGAAGATCATTTGGAAGACATTATTAATGAAGCAGATCAGAATAAAGTGAGTCTCTTTAATTCTTTGATAAAGAATCTACTTGCTGCTGTTGGTAGCCAATAGGCCAGATCCTAGAATGGGCTTTAGACCAATCCACCAAGCTAGAACTAGGCCAGTTGCTATTAAAAGACGAGATTTGATCTGTCCTCTCAAGTTGTCTGATTTTTATTGCCTAATCAGAACATATTGCTCCTTTCGTTAGCTTTGATCCTGTTGTATACTAGTACTGGGTAATGGTTATTTTGCTATTAAAATTTGCAGGATGGTCGTATAGATTATAATGAGTTTGTTGCGATGATGCAAAGAGGAAATGTTGAGCTTGGTGGAAGAGCTACGCAGAAGCCTTTTCGTCAGGTTCGTTGCCAATTTACTGCTTTCTTTGCTTGGTTCTGTCTTTAATTGAGTATTTAGTAGTAATGGTGATGTTATTAACAAAGATGAAGTATTTCTCTTGGAGACAAGGATGCCAAGCATAGACAGTTCTTTAGGTGCTTTATGTACTGGCTATGTTACTAAATCTCAGTTATATGTTTCCTTCTAATGTGTAATTTAAGTGTCTAACTAATCCTAAATTCCTAATGGAACTGAAACATCACTCTTGGATTCCTGTCTAATGTGACCTGGACAGTTTGCATGTACACACCTTACCTGTACTATAAAACTATAAACTAGGTTGTTTATTGGTTGGCCCTGGATTGGAAGAGTGTTGATAGCCTATTACTTCAGCAGCATAGGAAAATTTAACAAGACGTTTTTGCTTTAATGCACCATAATACAAAGCTATGCAAGAGCGTTGGTAGCCTATTACTTCAGAAGCATAGGACAATTTAGCAAGACATTTTTGTTTTAATGGACCACAATACAAAGCTAAAAGGAATTGTCTAATGACAACTCTGCCAGCCACGTGGAGATATCAGACTCACCCATTTTCTAAAAATTCTACGTATTTGTGGTCAAATGAAGCATCAAGCACTCAAAACCCATGTCTAAGTGTCAAGTTGCTGAAAACCCAACTTATTATGACAAGCTATCCCCCAAATTTTGCAGAATACTCAGTTTGGCCTCACCATGAACTTGCTTTTTTGACATTAGGGGGGATAATCAGGAGTGTTGTCAGCAGACTCAGAACAGGAAAGAAGCTCCTTTGTAGTGTGGCTGGAGAATGATTCTTCATTGCCATTTTGCGATCAAGGTTTGTGCAGGGGGAAAAAAGAAGGTTCTTTTTCAAGCATAACATTTTTGATACAGATGAAAATTATTAATTGCTAAAACCGGAGGTCTCGAATGCATAGATAGTTGAAAGCAAAAGGTGAAACTCCGCCAGATAATAGGGGACGTTCCAGTCCAATTAGATCAGAGGTGACCCTGCAGTCGAAACTGTGTCATCAACTCGTTCTCCTTGGTGATCAATTGATCATGAGTATTGATCATTCACATGGGAAATCACAGTCAAGGAGTGCAATTTCAGGACAGATGCGTGATAGGCAGAAGGATTGCATTTTTCCATCCACTTCTAGGGCCCCTTGTAAAACTCTGGTCTCAGATATGGCATAGAGGAGGATCAAATGTTCTCTTAGTCAAGCTTGCAAAAGTGGAAAGATTTGTGGCAATGTAGACTTTGATTGTAAAAGGTGACTCCAAGATAATGTGTACTTAGAACGTCAAGTCTCTTTTCTCACTGCTAAAAAATCCTTCAAGTGGAAAAGTATTCAAGCCATTGAACCAAGGTAAATTTTGATGGCTTGCTTGAGACTGCGGATGGATTTGTATTTTAGATTAGGAAATCTCGGAAAGCAAAAGGCGATGAGATGCTACATACTGAGCTAGATGAAGATGCAATATTAGAAGCATTTTTAGCATCCATTTGACGTCAATATGAATACTAATTATTCATCCATCTAAACATTCCACACATTAATAAAATATGGCTGGTCTCTTTTTAACTTAATTTATCCCCATTTAGGATGGTTCTAACTCCTTATTTTATAATTTAATTTATCCAAATCGTATATGCTATTAATCCATTACTATCTATTTATTTACATTTATTCCAAATGTATTCTGATCATTTTTGGGTTGATATTGTGAAATAAGTTAAGACTCTGACCCAATTTGGGAGCCTTACACTATATATATAATATTCAGGGATTAAAAAAATACGTATTTGACCGCTATATACAATTAAGCCCCCTCACTTTATTGAGGAGGAACATACTAGTAGATTGTCCCTGAAAATATCAAACAACTTTAAAGATAACCCTTTGTAAAAATGTCAACTCACGGCAGGTTAGTGGGAATTTAACGAACTATAGGATCCCCATGAACAACATGCTCACGAACAAAATGATAGTCAATCGCTATGTTTTGCTACCATCATGCTGAACCGAATTCACAACCACCTAGTAGGCACCAGGGGCGGAGCCATAGTGGGGTCATGTGGCGTCAAGCGACCCTGCTTTACAAAAAAAAAAAAAATTTCATCAGTAATGTTAAAAATATAAATAATGCATATATATAATTGTGAAGTGTTTAGGAGCATGAGAATGAGTCTGGTTCATTGGTTGGATGATTGTTTAAGGTTGTTATAGAGGACATATGTCATAGGTTCGAATCTTGCTCCTAACATTGTCACTTAATAGCTTTATTGTTTTTTGGCCCAAATTTTCGAATTAGGGCCCAGCCACAACTTGACTCCACCCCACACCTCATTCTCTATTTCGCCTCATTCCCCACACGCCCAGTCCCTCACACTGGTACAACCGTGCCCCTCCGTCGCCCGTCCAACTGGCTCCTCTACCTCACTAGCACCACCATTGAAATTGCATTTGAAGCTACAAATCCTAAAACCCTAGATCTAATTCTAAGTATTTAGTTTTAAATTTAGCTTTTGTTTATCAAATTTTCAATTGTTCAACCTTTAATTACTTAGATAGTTAGATTAATTGTTTAAAACTTTAAATCGTTTGTCAACTGTGATTGTATGTGTTTTTTATTGCTTGGATTCACCACTAATCAGTTATAATTATTGAATATCCTTTACTTACCTAATTAAATTTTTTTGATCTAGTTGAAAATGCATAGATGCTTCAAAAAATTGGCTACTAAATCATCGTTTCCAAGACATGAAGGCTCGTCAATTGACAGTTGCCTTGATTGCGTTAGCTTTGTAATTAGGTTTTTATGAATATTGATAAATTGAAAATGTTAAATCACATATGTGTCTATACCCTGACCCCGCTTGATTTAATTCCTGGATTCGCCACTGATAGGCACTAGTATTATCACAATACACCTTTGTGGGAGAGGAAAGACCCATGCCAAGATCGTGAAGAAGCTTGCGAATCCATATGGTTTCAGCAACGTTGAAGCAATATCCTGATACTTAGCTTCAGTTTAAGACTTAGACACTGTAAGTTGCTTCTTGTAGTGCTAGGAAATAAGATTTCGGCCAAAGAACACTACATAGCCTGTCCTAGAATGGCAGAAGTCCTTGCAACCGTCCTGTTAGCATCTGAGTGAGCAACAATGATAGATGGAGTGGAAGCAGGACCAAGCTGCAAGTCAAAACTCAAAATACCCCACAAGTGCATGAAAATACGCTTAACAACATGTAGATGAGCAGTACGGGAACCATGCATATATTGGAAAACTACATGAACAATATAGGCAATATCAGGTCTTATCATAGTCAAATATTGCAATACACCTATCATACTTTGTACTCAGTGAGATCTACAAGTAACTTTCCATCTGTAAGAGTCAAAGAGGTTCTAGAAAGAGATGTGGTATGAATAGATTTAGCAGTGTGCATATGAAACTTACTGAATAAGATCATAGACATATTCGTATTGGGTCAAAAATATGCCTTAAGGAGTTCGTACCGCCTAAACACCCAAGAAATAATGTAGGGAGCCTAAGTCCTTCATAGCAAACTATTACGAAAGAACAAAAATAAAGCTAATTATAACGGATAGAAGAGGAACTACCAATAAGGATAATATGATCAACATAAAGAAGCACAATCATAGTGGCAGAACCATAGTGATAGACGAATATAGAGGTGCTAGAGGGGAAACATACAAAACCATTAGACAGAAGAAAACTGTTCAATTTATGGAACTAGGCCTTGAGAGCCTGTTTGAGCCCATAAATCGCTTTCTTAAGCATACAGGCATGATAAGAGAAATGAGGATGAACAAACTCAAGTGGTTGTCTCATGTAAAATTTCTCAGTAAGGATGCCATGGAAGAACACGTTCTTAACGTCTAGTTGTCATATAGACCATCCAAAGGTGAGGGATAAAGAGAGCACACGGCGAATGGTGGGAGGCTTCACAACTGGATTAAACGTCTCATGATAATCAATGCTAGCCTGTTGGTGGTTACCAAAAGCAACCAACCATGCCTTGTACTATTCTAGAGATCTGTCAAAATTAAAATTGACTCTATAAACCCATTTACAACTCTCGAGATTTTGTTCTGATTGAGGTGGAACCAACTCCCAGGTCTCGTTAGCAACTGCAGTATTATATTCCTCAGTCATAGCCACCTACCACTGAGAATCTTTTGAAACTTATTTAAAAGATGCAGGTTCAAGACCAACAATATCTATGCCAAGAGATAAAAAATGCTTGGGTTTATCCACTAAAGCAAAAATAAGAGGTTCTTCCCATTTTCTGTGCTTTTCAGAAATTAGTGAAAAATCTGTTTAATACCAAAATGAAAATGTTCCAAAGTGATGCTGGGCGTGAATTTGATAACACTTCTCTTGGTGCTTATCTTTCAGCAAATGACATCTATTTTCGAAAACTTTGTCCTGATACTTAGGCACAAAATGGAGTTGTTGAACGCAAGCATAGACACCTCAATGAATGCAAGCATAGACACTTTAATGAACTCAAGCCTTTTCTCATTGAGGCACACTTGCATGCTATCTTTTGGTTTGATGCTATTCAAACTGCCGTGTTTGTTGCTCATAGGCTTCCCACACCTAATCTTCAAGGAAAATCATCTTTTGAAAAATTGTTTCAAAAATCTCCTAATTACAATTTTCTCAAAACTTTTCATTGTACTTGTTTCCCAAATTTTTCAGCAACTTCTGCCAATAAATTACCACCAAGATCAACTCGTTGCATTTTCTTTCGTTATGCCGCCCATTATGAAGGATACAAATGTTTGATCCTCTTATGGGTCGTATTTACATAATTCGATAAGTTGTTTTTCATGAACATGAATTTCCTTATTTGGAATTTTTAGAACATCCAAACTCCACAATATTCCATATTGCTAGTTCCTCCCTGGAATGTCTCATAGAGTTGTCTCCGCCCACTCTTACGACTAAGTACCAACTCGACAAAAGTTTAAGTTGATAATTGAAGGCTTAGGAGTAGCTTTATACTCTGACACATCCCCTCATGCGAATGCCCATTGGGCTTAAAGTGTGGATGCTGCAAAGGTTCCTCATACCTTGCGCAACAAATCACTATGGGGGTCGCTAAGATTCGAACTCGATGTTCGTTGCTCATAAAAGCCATGATATCATGTTCAAGAACCAACTCAACCAAAAGCTTAAGTTCATGGTTGAATGCTTATAAATAGGTTTATATTCTAACAGTAGTAGTGGCGGTGGGAAGAAAGTGGATGATCCAACAACCGAGATGGGCACCATGGTAGTCGACAATAGTTCACAGCCAGGAGAGGATACAACTAGCGCCGTGACAGCGAAAAGAGGAATTGACTGGAGTGCTAGCCTCAGTGGTCTTATTGGCTGGTCAATAGCGATTGCAAGCAGCTAGGGTTTTAGGGAGGAGGAGAGAGAAGCACAACATCCGACTTTCTTGAAGAAGAAGAAGAAGAAGAAGAAGAAGAAGAAGAAGAAGAAGAAAGCAAAAAAAATTAGGTTAGGATTTGTGGTTCTGATGCCATGTGAATATAAGACAAGGCTCTGACTCAATTAGGAAGCCTGACATTATTTGTATAATATTAAAAGATTACAAAAATTATATATTTAGCCTCTATACACTATCAGACATGGCTCAAGGACAACCAGACAAACTTTTTCTTTTGTCCAAAGGACAACTAACTTCTAAACATTATACTAATCAATAAAACATTGGATTCTTCCATTTTTCTAGGTGACTCAGGTCTTGTAAGTCAAAGAGAGTTCAAGAAAATGAGAAGATACAACGTTTTACAAATGCTCTCCCCTATCGTTATTAGGCTGAGTGGGGGTCGTATACATTTGTGGAGGTGGATACATTAGTAGTGCTATACACAATAGTGTGGACAACTCATCTAAGCTGATGGTAAATTGCTGGGCAAATTTAGCTGTAACATGGACTTTTGGCCAACTTCCTGTACTTTGTAAGGGCCCCAAGTGTAGGGATGGCAAATTGGCAAAGGTTTTACTGTTTGCTGGTAAAGCGAACTCGATTTAATGTAAGATCAAAATATATTCTAATCTAAATCTTATCATAATTAAATCGATCTAATTCTGATCCAAATTCAACATGATATAATTATTTTTTTTTAAAGTGTGTCATCCATTAAAATTCAGTCGGTAAGTTAGAGACAAGTAAAAGAAGAGGTTGATAACATATGTGATGATAAAATTAAAATTATACACTTAAAATGATGTATGTGTGTCAATTTATGGCCATATCAATACTTTTGTTGATGAAATTTGAGTCCTATTGACCGAACACCGTGATTACTCTCAAATAGTTGCTTAGAACGACTTCTAGAATTAAAGACTCGTAATTTAACCCTATTAATCATCACAAATCTTTCCAGTATATTTTGTCATAGCTCGCATGGTATATGACTGTTAACTTCCCGTAGTATCAATCCATCCCGGAGTGTTACAAGTCAAGCACGTATAATTGTAGGCTTTCTAAAAGTCAACTTCCTAAAAAGAAAGGTGTTTATTTAGTGACGTTCTTATACGACTGGAGTGAATAAGAAGTCAATGATGGCATTAAGATGTGAACTAGGGGTGGTATATGCAAACTAATAGGAGTAATTAATAGTAAAAGTTTACAGTAAATAACACTTGCGGATAAAGACAGGCACTTACATAAATTGCTTGTCCTAATCCAAATAATTTTTTTTATTTCGTGCGAATGAGACACAAATATCAATTTAGGCGGAATTTGAATCCATATATCTGGTAACAATTTCTAACGACTTTATGATTTAAACTGACTGAGACCCACTTAATCCAAATGAACTACACACGAACTTTGATATTTAAAATAGCTATTATATGGTGCCATTGACCCAAGTTCTGAATCCCCTGCCTGTGTGCCAAATGCTGCCTAATTAAGGTGTCAAAAGCATCACTGATGTTCTACAACTCATGTCGCTTCAATGATCATGAGTAAGCCTATTACAGGGGCATGTTATTCAAAAGCTCATTTAGTTTTGCATTTTATATACTACTCCATCCTAGAGTAACATATGACCAAAAATAACTATTTACTAACTCTAATTTCACACATAGACCATCATTTAAAATCCATTGTGCCCTCTTTAGCTGGAGTTGATGATGGTGTTACAATGGATGGCATATTGGCATGTGCTGTACAGATGGTTTGAGAGTTTGATATTTACAATACACAATGCATTTAATTGTTTTACTACTCCACGTATTTAATAATTTGATTTATCAAGGGTGTTAGTTCAGGGTCCATCCTGATTAACAAATGAAATTAAAAAAAAGCAAAAAGACTATCGGTTTTTTATTTGGCAAGTCACGGATTTGACACTTGGCATCAAAAAGGAAGTTTTTTGATGATAATGGCTTGGTGTTTAATCTCATGTTGGAAAAAATCAACAAAAAAAGGAAAGTTTTCTATTTTTTGGGTGGTGATCATGTTTTGTCAGTTGAAGTGCCGACTTTATGGAAAATTGGATTAAGGCAAGTTGTGCCTTGCTAGCCAAGCCAAGGAGCACTATAAATTAAGGCCCTTCATGGCCTTGAGAATCATCACAATCACAAGCAAATTAATCACGGAAAGATGAATTGTGAGAGCTTAAGTATATGTGAGAAGGGCGTGGTAGAGGTGTGCAACGAGGGGGCGATTACCATAATTTGGGTGCTTGTCTGGGCAGTGTAGAACCAATAGTTGGTGCTATTCAATTGTGTTCGAGCCTAGAGGTAATTTATGTATTGTTTTTGAATTCTTTGAAGAAAAATAACACTTATGATTTAGTTGAGCTTTCAAAAAGCAGAAAGGCACTCAGAAACAAGGGGGTGCTCAAGTTGAAGAAAGATGGCAACTAGATAATAAAATATAAGGCTCGAGTGATGGCAAAAGGATGCACTCAGAAAAAGGGTGTTGATTTCAGCGAAATCTTCTCTCTTGTAGTGAAGATGTGTTCTATTCGACTTGTATTGAGATCGGCTGTTAGCTTGGATCTTGAGCTTGAGCAATTGGATGTGAAAACTGTATTCTTACATGGAAACTTGCAGGAGGAATCTACATGTATCAACCTGAGGGTTTTGAAGTTGAAGGGAAGAAGCACATGGTCTGCAGGTTGAAAAAGAGTTTGTATGGTTTAACGCAGGCGCCTAGACAATGGTATAAGAAATTTGACTCGTTTATGATGAGCCAAGGCTATAAGAGGATAGAAGCTGACCATTGAGTGTACATTCACCAGTTTTCTTGTGGCAATTTCATTATCCTATTGCTTTATGTTGATGACATGTTGATTGATGCTAATATGATTAGCAAGTTGAAGGAAGAGTTATCTAAATCTTTTGACATAAAGGATTTGGGTCCAGTGAGGCAAATTTTGGGTATGGACATTACCCAAGATCGAAAGAACAAGAAACAGTGGCTATCATAGGAGAAATATATGTTGAACGGGTGCTTGAAAAGTTCAACATGAAAAATGCCAAGCCAGCTAGTACTCCACTTGCCGCTCACTTCAAGTTGAGTAAGAGAGATTGTCCATAATCAAAGGAGAAGAAATTAGAGATGTTTAAAATACCTTATGCTTCTGCTGTTGGTTCACTTATGTATGCCATGGTCTGTACCTGACTAGATATTGATATGCTGTTGGTGGTGTAAGCGGGTTCCTTTCCAACCCAGGGAGGGCCTATTGGGAGGTTGTTAAGTGGATCTTGAGATACTTGTGGGGAATAACGATAGTATGTTTGCAGTTTGGTGGATCTAATCCAATTCTTGAAGGTTATACTGATTCTGACATGGCAGGCTGCTTAGATGGAAGAAAGTCCACATCGGGCTATGTCTTTACTTTTGTAGGTGGAGCTCTATCGTGGCAGTCCAAGTTGCAAAAATGTGTGGTCATATCTATAACTGAAGTTGAGTATATAGCTGCTATTGAAGCAGAGAAGGAAATGTTGTGGATGAAGCGGTTTCTTCAAGAGTTGGGGTTAAAACAAAAGGAATATGTGGTGCTATGTGATAGCCAGAGTGCCATTGACTTGAGTAAGAACTCTATGTATTACTCTCACACAAAGCACATAGATGTGAGATACCATTGGCTACAGTCTGTTACCGAGGAGAAGCTAATGATGTTTAGTAAGATTCACACTTATATGAATGTTGCTGACATGTTGACTAAAGTGATTCCAGGCAAGTCTGACTTGTGTACCCACTTAGCCGTGTTGAGCTCCAAGTGAAATGACGAGGAGTGGAAGCCTCTTCCTCCCCTGACTGGAGGGGGAGATTTGTTAGTTAGGGTCCAGCCCAATTAACAAATGAAATAAAAAAAGGAAAAAGACTCTTGGTTTTTATTTGACAAGTCATGGATTTAACTTGGCATCAAAAAGGAAGTTTTTTTATGACCATGGATTGGTGTTTAATCTCATGTTGGACAAAATCAACAAAAAAAGGAAGGTTTCTATTTTTTGGATGGTGATCATGTTTCATCGGTTGAAGTGCCGATTTTACGAAAAGTTGAATTAAGGCAAGTTATGCCTGGCTAGCCAAGCCAAGGAGCACTATAAATTAAGGCCCTTCATGGCCTTGAGAATCATCACAATCACAAGCCAATTAATCACGAAAAGGTGAATTGTGAGAGCTTAAGTATATGTGAGAAGGTCGTGGCAAAGGTGTGCAACGAGGTGGTGATTACGATAATTTGGGCAATTGTCTAGGCGGTGTCGAACCAATTGATGGTGCTATTCAATTATGTTCAACCCTAGAGGTAATTTATGTATTGTTCGCATCGAATTAGGGTAATTAATTCAAGACGATTACACGTATTGTTTACTATTCTTATAGTGGAATATTTCTGTCGGTTTGCCCCGTTGTTTTTTCGTCTACACTGGAGGGTTTTTTACGTTAAACTTGGTGTCCTATGTAATTATTTCCTGCATTTAATTCCGTATATTATTGGCTTATCGGTGTTATATAATTACTAGGTTGCAACTAATTGTTCCTATGAGTAGTCTTGGACCCAACAAGTGGTATCAGAGCTTAGGGTGGTATCACTAATTATGAGAACTATGGAGAGTTCAACTAGTACCTCAATGATAAATTAGTTGCTAGTAATTATTTGATTTGGAAGCCAATGATGAAGGACTTACTTTACTATAAGGACTTGTATGACCCCACTGAATTGAAAGATACCAAAACCTGATAAGACAAGGGCAGAAGAGCAGAATAAATTAAATAGGGAGGCCATTGGTACAATTAAACAATGGGTGGATATTAGTGTCTTTCACCACGTAGCCAACGAGACTGATGCTCATAACTTGTGGACTAAGTTAGAAGGTTTGTACCAAAGAAAAACTCTCAAAAATAAAGCTTTCCGAATCAAGAGACTTGTTAACTTGAACCTGAAAGGAGGACATAATATTGCTGAGCAATTGAGTGATTTTCAAGATATTGTTAATCAGTTGTCTACTTTGGAGCTTGTTTTGGGTGAAGAGTTGCAGGCGTTATTTCTCATGAGTTCTTTGCCGACAGTTGGGAAACCCTAGTGGCTACTATTAGTAACTCAGCTCCAGGCGGTAAGTTGTCTTTGAGTATGGTCAAAGATTACTTGTCCAATGAACAAGCCCGTAGAAAGGAGATGGGTGCTGATGTCGACCAGACTCTTGTTACTGAAGGAAGAGGTTCAAGTAAGAGTAGAGGACTGAAGGGAAAAGGAAAAGGTAACAGCAGATTCCAAAGTAAAGGGAGAGCTATATGCTAGAAGTGTGGAAAACCAGTGCATATCAAAAAATATTGCAACACACAGAAAAGGACAAAGTGACGACAAGAATTAGAAAAAGGCCGATAGTAAAAATACTGCAACAGTTGTCTCACATGATTGTTCAAATGATAATGTTGTTACACTAGTTTGTGCAACCAGAGAGTGTAACCATATCATTGATTCTGATGCTGAGTAGGTTGTCTATTCAGTAGCTTCGTATCACTGTGTTCCCAAGATAGAATACTTTAGCACTTACAGGGTTGGAAATTTTAGCAGTGTCAAGATGGGCAACACCAGTGTTGCTGATATTATTGGGATAGGTGATATATGTATTCAGACCAATGTTGGCTGCATAGTCATTCTTAAGAATGTGAGACATATTCCAGACTTGCGCCTAAATGTGATCTCGATGAGTGCTCTGGACAAGGAAGGTTACAAGCATCAACTTGGTGAGGGCATTTGGAAGCTCTTCAGGGGTTCTTTACTTGTGGCTAAAGGCGAGATTTGTTGTACACTTTACAAGACACGTGTGAAGGTGTATGGTGGGCAGATTAATGCAATTGAGGATAATGCTTTACCAAATCTTTGGCATCGTAGGCTAGCTCACATGATGAGTGAGAAAGGGTTGAAGATTCTAGCCAAGGATTCCCTTATTTCTTTATCAAAAGGTAAAACTCTCAACCCTTGTGATTATTGTTTATTTGGTAAGCATCATAGAGTTTCTTTTTGCAAGCACCTAAAGCGGAAAGAGAACAAGTTAGAATTGATACATTCTTATGTGTGTAGTCCCATTGAGGTGAAGTCGTTGTATGGCGAAAGATATTTTGTCACCTTTATTGCTGATGCTTCATGTAAGACCTGGTTGTCGATGTGGAAAGTGAAAAGTTAGGTATTCCAAAAGTTTTAGCACTTTCATGCTATGGTGGAGAGAGAGACATGCACGCCATTGAATGCTCTCCTAATAGACAATGACAGGGAGTACACCTTTGATGAGTTCGAGGAGTACTGCAAAAAGCATGTCATTTGCCATGAGAAGACGGAACCTAGTACACCCAGCACAATGGAGTTGCAGAAAGGATGAATACAACTCCATCAATTCCTTTCTAGTTTGACATTCCAGAGCAATTTTAGACTGGAAAGAATGCTTCTTACGGACATTTGAGGGTTTTTGGGTGCAAGACCTTCATGCACGTGCCAAAGAAACAGATATCAAAACTTGATAGCAAAGCCACTCCTTGTGTGTTCGTGGGCTGCGGTAATGAGGAGTTTGGCTACAGATTATGGGATCTAGAAAAGAGGAAATAGTAAGAAGTAGAGATGTTATCTTCCATGAGCATGAGACCATAACTGACATTGATCGCTCCAGGAAGAACCACTCATTATCCTACCGGCATAGCTAATGTGATAGTAGTATCTATCTCATCTGCAGGTGCCACAGATGAGGGTGGTATGTTAAAGGCAGAACCTAGGAGTGTTACAAATGATACTCTTGCTGATGGTGGTCTTGATCAGGGGGCAATCTCGCAACATTGTTGTAGATCCTCCAAGAAGGAGGAGTTCAAGAGATCGCCAACCATCTACCAGGTATCCCAGTTCTAAGTATGTTCTTCTAACTGATGAGTTTCTAGCTGATGACGAGGAGCCAGAGACCTTTGAAGAACTGTAGTTTCATAAGGAGAAGCAATGCTGGACACAAGCCATGGAGGAAAAGATGACTTCTTTACATAAAAATGACACTTATTATTTAGTGGAGCTTCCAAAAGGCAGAAAGGCACTCAAAAACAAGTGGGTGTTTAAGTTGAAAAAAGACAGCAACCAAATCATAAAATAAAAGGCTCGAGTGGTGGTAAAAGGATGCGCTCAGAAAAAGGGTGTTGACTTCAGTGAAATCTTCTCTGCTATAGTGAAGATAAGTTCTATTCGAGTTGTAATGGGATTGGCTGCTAGCTTGGATCTTGAACTTGAGCAATTAAATGGGAAACCTGGATTCTCAGATGGAGACTTACAAGAGGAAATCTCCATGTATCAACCTAAGGGTTTTGAAGTTGAAGGGAAGAAACACATGGTCTGCATGTTGAAAAAGAGTCTATATGGTTTAAAGCATGCTCCTAGACAACGGTGCATGAAATTTGACTCATTTATGATAAGCCAGAACTATAAGAGGATAAAAGCTAACCATTGTGTGTACGTTCGCCAGTTTTCTTATGGCAATTTCATTATCCTGTTGCTTTATGTTGATGACATGTTGATTGTTGGACAAGATGCTAATATGATTAGCACGTTGAAGGAGTTATCTAATCTTTTGACATGAAGGATTTGGGTCCGAAGAGGCAAATTTTGGGTATGGTCATTACCCGAGATTGAATGAATAAGAAACTATGGCTATCATAGGAGAAATATGTTGAATAGTTTCTTGAAAAGTTTAACATGAAAAATGCCAAGCTAGCTAGTACTCCACTTGCCACTCACTTCAAGTTAAGCAAGAGAGATTGTCCACAATCAAAGGAGGAGAAGTTATAGATGTCTAAAATACTTTATGCTTCTACTGTCGGTTCACTTATGTATGCTACGGTATGTACCCGACTAGACATTACTCATGCTGTTGGTGTTGTGAGTAGGTTCCTTTCCAACCCAAGGCTGGCTCACTAGGATGGATCTTGAGATACTTGCAAGGAACAACCAAACTCTCTTTGCAGTTTGGTGGGTCTGATCCAATTCTTGAAGGTTATACTGATTCTGACATGGCAGGCTGTATAGATGGAAGAAAGTCCACTTTGGGCTATGTCTTTAATTTTGCAGAGGGAGTTGTGTCGTGGCAGTCCAAGTTGCAAAAATGTGTGGCCCTATCTACAATTGAAGCTGAGTATATAGCTACTTTTGAAGCAGGGGAGGAAATATTGTGGATGAAGCGGTTTCTTCAAGAGTTGGGGTTAAAACAAAAGGAATATATGGTGTTCTGTGATGGTCAGAGTGCTATTGACTTGAGTAAGAACTCTATGGATCACTCCCGCATGAAGCACATATGAGATGCCATTAGCTGCGGTCTGTTACTGAGGAGAAGCTAATGGTGTTGAGTAAGATTCACACTGATAGGAATGTTGTCGGCATGTTGACTAAAGTGATTCTCAGTGGCAAGTTTGACTTGTGTACCCGATTAGTCGGGTTGAGCTCTAAGTGATATGGCAAGGAGTGGAAGTCTCTTTCCTTGGGCTAGAGGGGGAGATTTATTAGTTCAGGGTCCAGCCCAATTAACAAATGAAATAAAAAAAAGGAAAAAGACTATTGGTTTTTTATTTGGCAAGTCATGGATTTAACTTGGCGTCAAAAAGGAAGTTTTTTTTTTTAATTGATCATAGATTGGAGTTTAATCTCACGTTGGACAAAATCAACAAAAAAGGGAAGGTTTTCTATTTTTTAGGTGGTGATCATGTTTTGTCGGTAAAAGTACCGACTTTACAGAAAGTTGAATTAAGGCAAGTTGTTCCTTAGTAGCCAAGCCAAATAGCACTATAAATTGAGGCCCTTCGTGGCCTTGAGATCATCACAATCACAAGCAAATTAATTACAGGAAGGTGAATTGTGAGAGCTTAAGTATATATCAGAAGGGCGTGGAAGAGGTGTGCAAGGAGGTGGTGATTACCACATTTTGGGTGGTCGTTAGCTCTGTAGAGCCAATTTATGGTGCTATTCAATTGTGTTCGAGCCTAGAGGTAATTTATGTATTGTTTTTGAATTGTTATGGGGCTCGAATCATGGTAATTAATTTGCGACGGTTACTCATTGTACTGTTTACTATTCTTATAGTGGAATATTTTTGTCGGTTTGTCCTGTGGGCTTTCCCTCTACACTGGAGGGTTTTTCACGTTAAATTTGGTGTCCATTTAATAATTTCCTACATTTAATTCCGCATATTATTGGCTTGTCGATGTTATATAATTACTGGGTTGCGACTAATTGTTATTGTGGGTAGTCTTGGACCCAACAAAGGGAATTTCACTCATAGTGGAATTTTTTTCCCTCGGAACTTCACGTAGCACACTTCAGCTATGTTGTTGATAAAATATAATCTTCTATACTTTTTATCAATTTGTTGTATTTTTAATTTCTTATCCACCGTAACAAACTTGTGCATACACCTTCGTAAATTAGAGCTATGCAAAAGCATGTAAAATCAACCAAGGAAAACATCAATCCATTCTCTTCCTTTTACGGTATTAGAGCATGCTAGGGACTCATAGCCCTTTCGACCCTTTATCTTGGCTAATTCGCAAAACACCAGTATACTTTTTCATGTGCAGAATATCACACTCAAAATTCAATGTCCTTACTACCCTCTATGCCAGTTAAACAAATCGTGAAAATAATACTCTCTGGCAACCTATAGCTTTGCTAGCACTTGAAAATTATGATTTGAAAGGCTTTGTCAATGGGGATATTACAGATCCACCTCAATTTCTCCAAGTTAATCGGGGCGAATAGCCTCAACTCAATCTACTTTATACTGCGTGGGGGAAAAAGGATAGATTGATCCCTCTTAGATCAAGTCTATTGTTAAGCATGCTCTCAACAACATCTCATAAGCAACGTCATCTCGTGAGGCATGGATTACTTTAGATCATGTTTTTCAACAACAATCCCATGCTCGTAATATGCAAACTCAATGGGAGCTTCAGACATCTATCAAAAGTTCATAATATGTGCTTGAATACGTGCAGTAGAAATGTACATTTGCTGACAATCTTGCTAGACCAGTAAATCCTGTAACAAAGTTAGACTTGGTTCAGTATGACCTCTATTGCCTGGTGAGGAGTATACACCTTTGATTAGTTATGTTACTACTAGACGTGACCTTATCATAGTGGACGAGCTTTTGGCCATGTTACCTCAAGAGGAAGAGGGGCTTGATCGTGTAAGAAAGGCTATAATCTTAGCCAATGCTGCAGTTCGAAGTTAACAACCATGAAGGAAACCATCCTTCCAATTTCATATCCAAGGAAATAATAACACTTGTGGGTCAGCCTCTAATAGATGTGGTCCCTCTTAAGATCGACCAAAAGTTCAATGCCAAATCTGTCATAAACATAGTCATAGTGCTAACCAATGCCATCACGATTTTGATGAACACTATGTACCTAAAAAGCCATCTACTACAGGTATTGCACCATTTGCTCTCTTGGCTTTTACTTTAACTATTAAAGATACAGTCGGTACTTGGCTGTGTCTTAATATATTAGCCATATTTGACTTATTTTTATGTATTAATTAAGAATATGAATACATGTGAATTAGTTCTCGAAATCCTCTCGATTACCATGTGATTGTGTGGACTTATGAGAATAGTTTAGAATTGGGTCGAGTCGAGGTTGGTTGAGATTGAGGGATGAATTGGGCTACCTAATGCTAGGAGTCAAGTGGGCTTTTTATTTAGATCCAAAACTAATATATGAGTTTTTAGGTTGAAAAATAAAAAAGAAAAGGGCAAGCTAAAACAGAACTACCAGGCGCCATTTCGGATTGAATATCACGACACTCATCCTCAACACCTCAGCCCCACTTGTCTTCTCCATTCTTCATCCCCACCTTCTGCACATCTAGAGAGAGAAAAATAATGATAGGGACTAAGAGAGGAAGCACTCGACAGCAGCAGTAGTGGGAACAGGAAGAAGGGAATTGAGTACTAGTGGTGTCTGGGGAGGAAGACCCGCAACCATAGAACTGTAACCAGCAGCGGGAGGAAAGCGAAGACAGAGAAGAAGGGTAGAGTGGAGTCGAGCAGCAACAGAAAAACAGCGGAGGAAGAGGAGGAGAGGTCGAGTAGTCTAGCAAGCCAAGCCACGAGGAGCCTCAAAGCTAGCTTCAATAAGCCCAATTAACCCTAAATCAGGTCCCAAAAGCTTGAATTCAAGGTGGGTGATTCTTGATTCCCAAGTTATTACTAATTTGCAAAGTTTTCTTCGGTCGTTCATGAGTTTTGTTTCGATTGTGGAGTTGAAATATAGATGAACTGAGAATTATGGGTAGTAGGTGGGTTATTTGGGAATAATTGAAATTATTTGGATTGAAACTGAGTTGATTTTGAGGATTCTTATGGGCAGTGTTGTGAGGAGGGAGTTCGGGTCCTGTGAAAATCGATACAATTATGAAGTGTATTGATGTGTTGTAATGCTATGTTGTTCATTGAAGGCTGACAGAATCTGTAATGGTCTACTAGCCATTAGAATCGTTGTTACTGTTAACTACTGGTTCATGAATGCCCCGTTTACATTCAAGTGAGGCGGGAAGGCACTAAGTCAGCTGAATGGCTCAAGAATCGGTTCAGTAGTGAGCCAAATTCGTGAACCAAGCAGCGAATCACCCGTCCCACCTTACCCTAGCTAAATCACACTTACCTGTTTGATTGCATTTAACCCTCAGTTTATTATTGTACCTGAACCAGGAACAATTCGCTAAACAGGTTAGCTGAACGGCTCAGTTGAATTGTCCAGTGGGTTGAACCGTCGACCCAAACATTGAAATGGTACTCTTTTAACTGTTAAATTAAGGTTGCAAGCCTGTTTTAAACATGTCATTACTTAAAAAATTGAAATGAAGTTAGAAAAAAATGGAAGTAATTGACTGGTATACTGAACCAAACTACTGAATACTTTTAAGCGAACTAATTGTGAGTGGGTCATGAACTAGTAGCTTCCAAAATAAGTTTTAATAACACTTACTTTTTAAAGTTAAAGGTTACATAGTTGTTGACTCATTTACAAGCGTGCTTTGCCAAAATGAGTGGTTATATGCTTTTAACTATTCAACTTGACGTTATTAAGGCATTTTAACCTTCTTGACAATGGAGACGCCATTGTTGTGATACAATGGAGATTTTGATGCTAAACGTGTTGAAGGTGAGATGCATATGAAATGTTTTGGATGAGAACGATAGTGCTCATTGTTTGGACACAGTTTAAGGAGCAAACCTGGTATGCGGGTACCCTAATTCCTAGGGACCAGACCTAGAAGTGAGAACCCTAGTAGACCTTAACGAGGATAAAGTCCACTGACTATGAGAGGCCCCGGGGACACCAAGAGTCGTGAGTTATGAGACTCACTTGAAGAGAGCGCTGACATGTGTATTTGATGCCCAAATAGTGATTTCTTACTTATTAAGAGTTGAAAGCTCCTCATTTGAGGACTATGCTAGTACAAATATTTGAAAAGTGCACGTACTGTTCTAAAAGGCTTTTGTTGAATTCCGAATGACTTTCCTATGAAGAAATTGTTTTTATAATTACTTAGTTTGGTTTAGGTGAAGGTTCTTGCCTTTTTTTATGTGTTAATCCCATCTTTTTACTAAAACAACTCCACTTGGTAACTCTAACTGAACTCTTTAATGTTAAGTGTTTATATGTGAACCAAACGGCCTGCTATTCTCAATGCCTAGGTCTTAGCAAGAGTCAGCTTGCTACCGAGTCATGTATGCCTATTATGTGATATTAAGTATAATGTGTGGTTGTCACTGCTAAGATACAAGAGTTATAAGTTAGACAAGGTAAAGGCATTTGTGCATTAAACAGAAGAAGAAAGGGGATGCCATTTGAATTCTAAGGATTGTTAAGGTGTTGTTAGATGTGGATGGCCTTGGTTGTTTATTATGCGATAGTAAACATCAAATTGTATGTGAATGTTGCTTAAAAGTATTGTATGCCAATTTGTTTTCTTGGGGTTGGGAATAATTCACTAAGTGTGTGGTAGCTCACACCCTCTCCATTCCCTTTTCCCCAGGTTCTTGAAAAGACAGGTAGAAGTCAATTCTCATAAGCAGAGTCAGAACCTCCTTTTTGCTTTGGAAAAAGAGTTATATGTATATACACGTAGGTTCATGAGTTGAATAATGTAATATGATGCATTCGTAAGTTCTAGAGCACATGTAAATTAATTGCTATAATTCATGTAATACATATTGACTAGCGGTCAGTGTGAATGGCCGTGTGGGCCAACCATCTGAATAAAAAATCATATTGTAGGTTGGAGTTAAATTTTGTTTTTGAGATGTAACCCCAGTGCTCTAGGTGTGTGATCCATTGAGTTGTATCTTTTATTTCTTTATTTTTGTAGCTTTATAGCCTATGCACCCTAGGCATGTGTCCCGTAGAGTTGTGATCTCAGACGTGTTGTCGAGCTGCTAGAGCATATACCTTATGTTTTAATTGTTACATGTACCTAATGTAAGACTTTAAGCCTAGGTTATACTCAGTTTTTAGGTAGAACTATGTTCATTTTCTTCCAGAATTTTAGAAACCACTAACATCACTAGTCCTAGGGGGTAGGGGTGTTACAGATGGTATCAAAGTAGGGTCCTGCGACACAGGTCACGACATGAGTCTTGAATTTCGTATAGTCGTCTAGACATTTCTTAAGGGACAATAAGGCATGTGATGTACCTTTAGGTTTAAATGTGTTTCTAATGTGTTAGCTGATGTTATTGATTGATTATTAGTGTGAATTGAGTAAACCGATTGATCAAAAGTGAGCTATGTGTTGAAAGATGATCTAAATGACTTGTACTCTCATGAGTAAGCTAAATGTTAGCTCTATCAGTAACTTCTTTTATGTATGCATCTTTGACGACGCTATTGAAGGTATGCTTGGTTTTGAACTCAAAAGGTTGGAAATAGCTTACTCCAAGCCTACTCTATGCCCTTACGAATGATTTGCTCCCCGAGCCCTATAATGGAGTGAGTAGTCGTATGTAAAAGCTAGTAGAGAAGAGGCTAGAAAGGATTAAACTATTTTTCATGTTCGAAACTCAAAGATTATGGACTGTTAAAGCCTTTTCTAATTTTTTAAATTAGGGTTTGCATTCGCAATTGAAGACTTACATCCATTCTGTGATAATGCAGGGATTTAGATTTGTAAGTATGCGTTCTTATGTGTGATTGGATGCTATTTATGAATATACGTATGTGGAGATATGCAAGTCACTAGGTTGTTAATGATAAATTACTAGGAAGGTGATTAGATATCCTTTCCTATGTTTGGAAGCCCTATTAGATGTTACCTTCCTTATGTAAATTAGGAATTGTGTCGGGAATTAAGTAAGATTCTCATATGCATGTATGAAATTTGGGTAATAGCTGTGCATTCTTGGTGAGCATTGCATAAGTTTTATCCACGTCATCTACTATCATCGTTGATGCCTATATGACGTCAGTGTTGTTTTGCGTGATGTACTCCCTAATCATACAACTTACTACTCCTACCGAGCTGCTCATGTACTATGCCTTCTACCATATATGTTGTTTTCGTGTTGAGGGGCTAGCAACATTATGGTTGGATTAAACCTGAGAGAACCTTACAGACTTTGAAATTGTCACCCTACATATAACCTCCTGCTAGAGTAAAGGATCTATACATTACCAATGCTTTCCTATGTGTTACCGTAGAGGGCGGATGCTAGAACTCTCTAGGTAATTGAACCCTCCCATACTGCGCATCTCTAAGGTTCCTATGGCCATATATGGGATGGATGTGTTCCATAGACCAGCTAGGTACACCAACCAGGCCATTAATGCCTTTGTCGTTGTCTAAAACCCACACCTCAGTTATACAACTGGTTCGCATAGTGAAAATTGTTGCTAGTGGCTATCTTCTAATCATTCCGGAGCCTCAAGGCTTACCTTTTGACCCTAAGCTGCAACCTAGAGTTTGCATTTGTATATGGTCGCCTGGATACCTCCTCGTGGGATAATGTGATGAGTATACGTGTTTTAGAGGCATTCATATGGCGCTATGTACTATATAAAGCCCATGGGAGCTTGTATAGTTACTTAGATCCATGTTGAATTGACCCCTTCATCTGTTTCATTAATGGATAGCTACACCAGCGAAAAAAAAATTTGTTGCTTGTCTATCTTTAGTGGGGCTGTACATAGGTGAAAATAGTTGACGCGAGATTCACTTGTTGGGTCATCATTTGTACTGTATAACCTCTAATGTTTTGTTCAATGGCTGATATATTTAATGACAAAACCTTCCTACTGTAGAACTTGTATTTGCATGTATTAGCTTGTGTGCATTTCATGTGTGGTCAGCCGATATGCTAGTGTTTTCAGATATGAAATTGGAGCTTTATCCCCATGAATTGATCAATGAATTGTGCAATATGAATGTTGTCATGTCTAGTCTCAATGGTTGATATGATATGACTAAGTTGTCTTGCATTGCGTACTTCCGGCAATTGCTGTATGTATTCTAAAACGACAATTTGGTGTTATATATACAGGTGTGTTGGTCCTATTTTCCTATTTCTGTGATTTACCTACATTCAGTTTCACATGGAGCTCTTAGGCTTGGGCTTAAGTTTCAGAATAGAGAAGGAGGGGGCAGGAATTTTTGTTAGCTATTATGCTTAGCACTACTATTAGTCTATGATTGTTGTTGCTTGGGCTATTGTTGTGCATTGACGGCACTACTACCTTGCTTGGCTCCCTGTGTTGTTTTCGTGTACTGCTACTTGTTGTATTGCTAATATGTGTGCTACCACTATAGTTTTGATAGTTTGCACCACTCTTCGGCATGCTATGGTGTAGTGCTATGCTTTATGCATCGTAGCTACTATTTCTACCATTATAGGCAACCCATTGAATGAACTAATTCAACTACCCTGATCAGGATCTAGTTCATTTTTGAGGGGGGAAGGGGGGGGGGGGGGGAAGAAAGAGAGAGTAGGTCAGAGTTTGTACACTATGTAAATTACTAGCCTAGCAGGTACAGGGACTTTATGAGCTTATAATTATGTAGTTGATATGTAGAGAACGGAAGCACTACCCTTTAAGCCTAAGGTAAAGGCTCTGCTTTCTAACTCCCATGTTGCTTGCCAGGTTATGCTGTATATGGCTGTATCTCACATGTTAGCTCACTTACTAAGCCACCGCTCAAAGCATAAATGCTCAAAGGCCCTAGAAGCCACAAGTGTCCATGGTGACAATGTCTGTTTGAAATAATAGTAGCCATGCCATAACTACATATATGGGAATATGGATGTAGTACCAAACCAATCTTCACCAAGGGAAAAACTCTCCCGTCTTCTCTGAACAATTTATTTACAAGTGAGGTACTGTATCCACACTGCACATTGGCCTGCATCCCGATGATCTCGACCCTTTTCCTATTAATTGATATTGCCACATGCTTGTTCTCTGCAATTTGCTGACCATATTTCCAGTATATTGGCTAATGTTGCTTATTATTTTTAACCTTTAGATTGCTATAGTTCTTGTCCTATGTGACGTCGGTGCATTTTTGGGTGTAATTTTAAGTGTTGTTGTCACTAGAGTGATATTATGTGATGCTTTATAATGTCTCTAGCTTTCCTACTCCGCCGTAATAGGAAAGGTCCCTGGTTGGTTGACTTGATTCTAAAATGATTTGATTTATTTGTACCTTAGAATGGAATTAATTCAGTTGTTTGTGCCATTGATTGTTATGGATGCAAAATCCTTTAGAGTTCACCTCATGTCGATGCATGAATTAATGATCATTATACCAGATGTTTGGGTGTAAGATTGTAAATTGGTGTTCGTTTATGGTAAGTTTAATATGGTTATACACACCAATTCATTTGCACCTTCTATATGGGGTTTGCCCTTAGCGTCGTAATAGAGTGAGTAGACGCCTAAGGAGAATTAATGAGGAGGAGGGTGGATACCATGAACTTCTTTTGCGATTTAAAAGTTATGTTTAATTGTAGAGTAACGTTTTTGATTATGTTGTTGAGTATGTGTCATGTGTACGTGTCCCTCATGTTTTACAATATGGTAAACCTTAGAATTTCGAGGACAAAATTCTTTGAAGGGGTGAGACTATATTAGTCGCGGATTTCTGAGTTCGAGTTAACTAGCTGAATTAATAATTATAATAGATATGTTTTAACATATTTGCTACGTATTTTTGCATATTAACTAAGAACATAAATATATGTGAATTAGTTTTCAAAATCCTCTCGATTATTATGTGATTATGTGGACTTAGAAAAATAGTTTAGAATTGAGTCGACTTGAGGTTGCGTAAGATTACGGGATGAATTGGGTTGTTTACTGCTAGGAGCCAGGTGGGATTTTTATTTGGATCCAAAACCAATATTTGAGTTTCTAGATTTTAAAAAAAAAAAAAGAAAAGGGCAAGCTAAAATAGAACTGCTAGGTGCCATTCCGAATTGAATATCCCGCTACTGATCCACAACGCCTCAACCCCACTTGTCTTCTCCATTCTTCATTCCCACCGTCTGCACATCTAGAGAGAGAGAAAAACAAGCATGGAGCAAGAGAGGAAGTGGCACTCGATAATAGCAGCAGCAGCAGCCCAAAGAGAAGGGAATTGAATGGTAGTGGTGTGTGGGGAGGAAGATCTGCGACCACAGACTTGCAACCAGCTGAGGGAGGAAAGCAAAGAGGAAGAAGAAGGGTAGAGTGGAGTCGAGCAGCAACAGTAGAACAGCGGAGAAAGACGAAGAGAGGCCAAGCAGTCCAGTAGTACAATAGAACCTGGGAACAACAGAACACTAGAGCCAAACCATGAGGAGCCTGAAACCTAGCTTCCATCAGCCAAATTAACTAGAAATTTGCTCCCTAGAGTTTGAATCCGAGATGTGTGATTCTTGATTCCTATATTATCACTAATTTGCAAAGTTTTCTTCGTTCGTTCATGAGTTTTGGTTCGATTGTGGAGCTGGAATCTAGATGAATTGAGAATTGTGGGTGGGAGTGGATTATTTGGGGATAATTGAAATTATTTGGATTGAAACTAAGTTGATTTTGAGGATTCATGTGACGTGGTGCTATAAGGAGGGAGTTCGGATCGTGTGAAATATCGATGGAATTATGACGTGTATTGATGTGTTGTGATTATGGGTGGGCAACGAACTGGGTTGGGCCGGACTGGGCCAACCCATTAACTAAATGGGTTGGGTTGGGTTAAGTACATTTGTTAATGGGCTGAGTTGGGTTATGGGCCACATGAACCCGGCCCGCCCATTAACACCTAAGAAGTATTTTTGGTTAGTTAATTTTTCAACTAATGTACTTGTAATTTTCTAACCAAATTAAATTAGTCTAAATTCAAAGTTAGAAAATACATAATCATGCTGATAAACGGGTCGGGTCAAGTCGGCCCATGGGCGGCCCGAGTTGGGCCTGTTTAAAAACGAAACAAACTTGCGTAAAACGGTGTATAATAATTATCGTTATGTACAAAGTGTTGGTAATGAGGTTAACTAATTGGAACATGTAAACTAGTGTGTGAATTAAGTTAAAAAAATAATGGGCCACTGAACGGGCCGTTAATGGGTCTGCCCAGTTTGGCCCGTTAATATGCCTTAATGGGCTGGCCCATTAATAGCCCAGACCATTATTGACCCGACCCTTTATTAGCCCTATTTTAAACGGGTCGACCGTTCAATCCAGTGGGTACCCGGTCTGTTGCCTACCCCCTAGCTGTGATGCTATGTCATTCGTTGCTGGTTAACAGAATCTATAATAGTTTGCTAGCGAGTAGACTTGTTACTATTAGTTGTTGGTTCATGAATGCCCTGTTTATGTTAAAGTGAAGCGGGACGCCAGTGAATTAGCCGATCTAACGATTCACAAATCAGTTCAGTAGTGAACTAGATTTGTGAACGGAGAAACAACTGACCTCGTCCTGCATTACCCTAGCTAAATCACACTTGCCTGTTTGATTGCGTTTCAACCTCAGTTTATTGTTACACCTAAACCAGGAACAATACGCAGGTTCACTGAATGGGTTAGCTGAATTGTTTAATCAGTTGAACTGTAGACCAAAACATTGAAATGGTACTCTTCGAAGTGTTAAATTAAGGTTGCGAGCCGTTTAAACACTTCATTTCTTATAAAATTGAAACAAATTTAGAAAAAAAAAATGAAAGTAAGTGACTGATTTACTGAAACAAACTGCTGAATACTTTTAAGCGAACTAATTGTGAGTAGGTCACGAACTAGTAGCTTCCAAAACAAGTTTTAATGACACTTACTTTTAAAAGTGAAAGGTTACTTAGGCGTTAACTCATTTACAAGTGTGCTTTGCAAAATTGAGTGGTTATACACTTTTCATAAGTCGACTTGACGTTATTGAGGCATTTTAACCTTTTTGAGAATGGAGGTGCCATTGTTGTGATACAATGGGGATTTTGATGCTAAATGTGTTGGAAGTGAGATGCATCTAGAATGTTTTGGGTTAGGACGATGGTGCTAATTGTTAGGACACAGTTTACGGAGCAGACCCGGTATGTGAGTACCCTAATTCCTAGGAAGCAGGCCTAGAAGTGAGAAACCTAGTAGATCCTGACGAGGATAAAAGTCCACTAACTATAAGAGGGGCCGAAGATACCATGAGTCGTGGGTTATGAGACTCGCTTGAAGAGAGCACTAACATGTGAATCCGATGCCCAGAAAGTGATTTCTGACTTATTATGAGTTGAAAACTCCTTATTTGAGGATTATGCTAGCACAAATGTTTGGAAAAGTGCATGTACTCTTCAAAAAGGCTTTTGTTGAATTTTAAATGACTTTCTTGTGAAGAAATTGTTTTTATACGCGTTAGTTTAAGTAAAGGTTATTGCCTTTTTATGTGTTAATCCCAGTTTGTTTACTAAAGGAACTCTAGTTGGTAACTCTAACTGAACTCTTTGATGTTAAGTGTTTATGTGTGAACCAAATGGGCTTCTATCCTCAATGCCTAGGTCTTAGCAAGAGTCATCTTGGTACTGAGTCATGTATGCCTATTATGTGATATTAAATAAGTATAATGTGTGGCTATCATTGCTAAGATACAAGGGTTGTAGGTTAGACAAAGTAAAGGCTTTTATGCATTGAACAAAAGAAGGAAGGGAATGCCATTTGAATTTTGAGGGTTATTAAGGTGTTGTTGAATATAGATGGCCTTGTATTTTTATTATGTGATATTAAATATCAAATTGTGGTAAATGCTACTTAAAAGTATTATATGGAACTGTTTTGTTTTCTAGGAGTCAAGAATCATTCACTGAGCGTGTGATAGCTCTCCCCCTCTTTATTCCCTTTGTCCCCAAGTTCTTGAAAAGATAGGTAGAACTTGGTTCTTGTAAGCCAAGTTGAAACCTCCTTTTTGCTTTGGAAAAGGATTTATATGTATGTATACGTAGGTTCATAGTTGAATGATGTAATGTGATGTGTTCGTAAGTTCGAGAGCATATGTAAGTTGATTGCTATAGTTCATATAATGTATATTGACTAGCGGTCGGTCTGAATGGCCGTGTGGGCCAACCATCTGAATAGCTAGTCATGTTGTGGGTTGGAGTTGAATTTTGTTTTCGGGATGTAACCCTAGTGCTCTAGGTGCGTGATCCGATGAGTTGTATCTTTTGTTTCTTTATTTTATTTAGGTTTACAGCTTATGCACCCTAGGCATGTCGCCCGTAGAGTTGTGATCTCAACGTGTAGTGATCGAGCTAGTTGAGCATATGCTTTATGTTCTAATTGTTACAGGTACATATTGTAAGGCTTTAAGCGTAAGTTATGCTTAATTTTGAAGCAGAACTCTGTCCATTTTATTCCAAAATTTTAGAAATCTTTAACATCATTAGCCTTAAGGGGTAGGGGTATTATACTCAAATCACTTAACCTCTGACCTTAACAATTTGTCCACTCATGCTCAGAATAATGGTACTGACAAAGTTCAAGTACGTAATGGTATGTATATCTCCATTTCTCACATTGACAACTCACAAATTATGGCTCCTCATTCTACACTCCTAAAAAATATTTTTTGTATCCCTCATATAACTAAAAACTTGTGTGGTGTATCTTAACTTGTCAAAGACAATGGAATTTATCTTGAATTCCATTAGATTTAATGTTTTGTTAAGGGGCAGGGCAATACACTCATTACAAATAACCTTAGTGGTGCTTCATCTTCTTCATCAACCTTTGCATTCCTTGGTCATAAAATCTCTCTAGAAGGATAGCATAACCGTCTAGGTCACCCCAGTCAAAAAGTTTTCTGTCGTCTTGTTTCGCAATTTTCTCTTCCACTAAGTTCTTGTAAGTTTTCAATTTGTGGTCATTGTCAAATGGGTGAAAGTCATCATTTTCATATATCTTTCTCCCATGTCAGGTAATCATCTCTATTTGATCTAGTTTACTCAGATGTATGGGTCTTTCCCCTTCTCTTTCTAATAAAGGCCATCATTACTTTGTTTATTTTGTTGATTATCATTCCAAATTCATATGTTTATGAGCCCAAAATCCCAAGTTCTCTACATGTTTAAGAAATTCAAAGTTGTGGTTGAAAGTTGAAACCCAATTCAGTTGCAAATTAAACAACTACAAACAGATTGGGTGAGACTATCCTAATGTCTCTGCTATTTTAGATCAATTTGGAATCATTCATTGGGTGTCCTGCTCTCACACTCAAAAGCAAAATGGTGTGCCCAAGCCTTGCTATCATGACATAGTTGAAAAGGCTTCGCTACTAAAAAAGCGCAAAATAACGACGGAAATTGGCACGGAATACGATTCGTATTAGATAGCGATGGAAATAGCGATAGATAATTTACATCTGAATTATGTCTTGGTTAGCGACAGATGCAGCGATGGAATAAGCGTTCCGTATCGCTGAAATTTTGGAAATGGCGACGGAATTTATTTTTCATTTTATTTTTCAATTTTTTTTACACAGTGGTGATGGAATTTCCGTCGCCATTTACTGTTTTTTAAAAAAGTTTGAACTGGCGATGAAATTTTTATCGCCAGTACATCACCAGTTCTTTTACAAAAACCAGATTTTGGTTTTGAAATCAGTTACGCATTCGAAGAGATAGAGAGAGAGAGAGAAGTTGAGACCAGCAAGAACCCCCCGCCCCCAAGATCTTCTGGCCTTTGCACCACTGCAGTCGACCGTCGCCGGCGCCCTCAACCACCAACAGCCGTTGCTTGCCACCTCCTTTAGGTTGGTTGTTTCTCCCACAACTTGTAGTTGTAATTTCTAGAGATTTTTGTATTTCATTGTTAAAATTTTATAATTAGTTAATGTTTTGGTTAAATTGTGAAGTTTGTGTAACTTCAATTTGCTTCAACATGTTGCTCAATGTAATTTAGAGTTTAGATTTGGTAATTTTAATGAAAATATGATATGTTGGTGAAATGAAATGATTTCTTAAGTTTGAATGTGTTATTAGTTTTGTGAAAAAAGAATAGAAATTTATTTGTTGAAGTCTAGAAGTGAATGTATAAAATTATTGGGGTTTACATGTCAAATGTGAAATGAGGTGGAGTTAAAATGAATAATTTATGTAAATATGCATGATTTAAAGGAAATAATTGTTAATGTTGGATGATATATTTTAATGAGATTGTTGGCATAAAGTTGATGCTATAATATAGGTTGTATGCTAATGTGAAATTAGTGGAATATGAACATGTAAAAAGTTTCATGTATGTACGTTAGCGATTATGTTTTCAATTATGTAGCTTATATAAAGCATGCTTCTAATGATATATATAAGAAAATGGATGTACTTATATGTGTTTTTGTGGATTAATTACTGTTGTGTTTGAATATTAAAATATATGTAATATATAATCAAAAAATTTATATAATTATAATTATATAAATTGAAATTGATACTGATCCAAAACATTTTATGAATATTGTTGTTTGAGTAGAAAATGAATGGCCCTCCACATCGTTGGTGGATGTATAATAGATTATTGTCTGATCGTAATGGTTACACGCAAGAATTTCTAACAGGAGTAAATGAATTTTATGTATTTACACGTAGGCAACCAGAGTTCCAAAGTAGGGGGAAGTATAGATGTCCATGTGCGAATTGTAAAAATAGAGTGTATTTAATACCCAATGAGGTAAAGATGCACCTGATGTATACGGGTTTTGTAAAAGGATATTGGTATTGGATAAGCCACAAAGAAGTAGAACCTAAACAGTATGATTTTGGATATTCTACTACTGAAATGGTCGAAGTTGGCGGTTCAAGTCATACTAATCATGACTGCAATGAACGCTACGTAGATCATATGGAGTACATAGTTGGTGATGTCATATTGGCAAATCAAAATGTGAAGGATGAAAAGTCAAGCACTTGTGAAGAACCATTCTATAATATGGTTCAAGTTGCTCAACAAACCTTACATGATGATTGTTCTACACACAATTAACTCTCTGCTGTTGTTCGGCTATTGAGTATCAAGTCTGAGTATAACATGCCATAAAAATGTTTTAATGAAATTATTCAGTTAATGAAGGAGATGTGTCCACTTAACAACTGTGTGCCGAACAACTATGGCCAGACGAACAAGGTTGTTAAAGATCTTGACAACGATGTGATACACATTGATTGTTACCGTAAATGTTACATGCTGGTTTTTTAAGAAGACTCGAACCTCGATGTATGCAAGTTTTGCGGGCATTCGAGATGGAAGAGGCGAAGGTCGCAACAAAGGAATCAAAGTTCATTGCCACATGCAAGGATGCATTACTCGCCATTGAAACCTCGACTTCAGAGGTTGTATGCATCAAGAAGCACTGGAGAGCGCATGAGATGGCATTATGAACATCGACGTGAGGACAGTGTTTTATGTCATCCACCAGATGGGGCAGCGTAGAAACATTTCGATAACAAGCACCCTGATTTTGCTGCAGGGCCTCGAAATGTTAGGCTTGGGTTATGTGCTGATGGATTTAATCCTTACACTTTGTCTTTGAGATCTTATTACATTTGGCCGGTGCTGGTTACAACTTATAACCTTCCCCCTAAAATGTGTATGGCCACACCATTTATGTTCGTCACTTGTGTAATCCCCAACCCTAAAAATCCCAAGAACAAAATAGATGTATATTTACAATCTCTTATTGATGAGTTGGAGGAGCTGTGTGATATTGGAATTGAACGTACAACATATCTATGGGAAAGACATTTCAAATGAAGAAGGATTCACTTGTGTGGACCATCAATGATTTCTCGGCATATAGAATGCTGTCTGGGTGGAGCACTAATGGGCAATTCGCTTTTCTAGTATGTATGAAACAACAAAAGGCTTTGACACTCAAAAATGGAGGTAAATTCTCGTGGTTTGATTGTCATCGGTGTTTCTTGCCAAGGACTCATGCATTTAGAAGAAATAAAACTTCATTTAGAAAAGGCAGAACTATTGCGGGGGTCCTCCTCACTGCCTTTTTGGGGAACATCTTTACGCTGAAGTGGAACATTACCCAATGGTAACGATAGAAGGTGACTTTCAAATACCATGATTTACAGAAAATGAGCATAACTGGGCGAAGAAGAACATATTTTAGGAGTTGCCTTACTGGCAACTAATATTGCTCCGCCATAATTTGCATGCGATACACATAGAAAAAAAACTTCTTCGAAAAAATCATTAACACTATTATGGATGTGCTTGGAAAAACAAAAGACAATCTCAAATCAAGAATGGATGTCACAGATATATATGACAGGGAAGAATTACATTTGTAACCAGGCCCAAGCGGCGAAACGATTAAACTAAAAGCAAAGTTTGTTCTTGCTATGGATAAAAGAAGAGAGCTATGTGAATAGGTAAAGGGACTTAACATGCCTAATGGATACTGCTCTAATTTGAGGAATATTATAGACCCCACTGAAGCAAAGTTCAACAATATGAAAAGTCATGATTGCCATGTGTTTGTGAAGACTCTGTTACCATTGCATTTGGTGCTCTCCCGGATGATGTGTTAAAACCTCTCATTAAAATAAGTCAGTTTTTTAAGAATTGGTGCTCCACAACACTACGAGAGGATGTGCTTGAGGAAATACATCGGAATATCACCGTTGCTCTCTGTAACTTAGAGACAATATTTCCTCCAGGATTCTTCAATGTGATGGAGCACTTACCTGTACACTTGGCGGAAGAGCCACTATTTGGTGGTCCTATACAGTACCGATAGACGTATCCATTTGAGAGGTAAAATAGATTATATTTGATGAAAATGAATTTAAACAACTAAACTATGCAATCACTTACAAGTCATTGGTTAATTTTATTTTGTTAGGTACTTCGTTCATTTAAAAAAAAGATTAAACAACAAGCATATCCTGAAGGTTCAATTACAGAAGCTTACTTAGAAGTTGAAAGGACGTTTTTTGCCTTCTATTACTCCGGCCTTAATGTGCCCCCCATGCGCAGTAGATGTCGAAGAAATAAGGATGGCGATGAACATAATAACCATATCTCAACTTTATCTGTGTTTGAGCCGCAAGGAACCACTATTGGGAAGGAAAGATAAATGTATTTCATAGATGCTGAATATATTGTTGCTTATCTTCACGTGCTATTAAATTGCGATGAAGTTAAGCCTTATATTGGGTGAGTGCTATCTTTCAACAATAAAAGTTGCATTGAATATATGCTTGAAAAAAATTATGCATTTACGACATGTACAAAATGTCGCAGAATTTGCACAGAACAAGTCTGAACTGCACATCTCAATGTTAGTGATGCTAATGTTGATACCATCATTGAAACTCATTTTGCATATTGATTTAGTCAAAATGTAAGTAATTGAACTTTTTCACTTAAAATTATTTGGACACAATTACGTGTATTGTATTAACTCAAACCACATCCTTTATCGCCTTAGGTGCATTACATTTAACTATTCGACAGTCACAAACATTTGTACTTGACACAATTAGCCATGAAGTCTAACAGACATATGTCAATGTGGACTGCATATAGAGTTAACGGATTCAAATTCTACACAGAAGCGCAGAGTGTTGGGAAGAAAACGTACAGTTGTGGTGTGGATGTGTGTGGGACTGGAGAAGTTGATATCAAAAACGATTATTATGGCATACTTAAAGATATCATTGAAATCGAGTATGTAGGTGAACCAATTAAAAGAAGTGTGTTATTTAATTGTGAATGGTTTGATCCCACATTGAAGTGAGACACAATCTCATAAACTAAGCAAACATGTTGAGGTTCACCGCACAAGGAGGTACAGAAAGTACGATCCATTCATCTTTCCAAACACTGCATCACAAGTGTGCTTCATGCCACATTCAGATCACTCAAGGGATAGGATCAATTGGACTGTTGTCATACCAACCAAACCACAAGCCAGAATGGATATGTAATACACTATACCTATTGCTTACCAACAAATAGACATGACGACACTCATTGAACGTGTGAATGATGTTATCCCTACATCATTAGTGGATGAAAGTGCACTATCGGAAGAAGTTAATGATGATATGGGGTTTCCATTTATTCAAGTAAATGATGATGTAGATGAGGTAGAAGAGGATGAGGGTGATGAAGAGGGTAACTGGGATGATGAGAATGAAACAGATAAAGAATATGGAGATTTACATTTATATGATGATGATAATGACGACGATGATGAAAATATGATGAGATTGGGGATGGGGAAGATAATGCAAACAATTAAATGCTTATGAATTATTATATATATCAGTACTTACCATTATTGTAATGCAAATGTGTATGAATGTATTTTATTATATGTGTCAATTTTGAAACTTGATGTTCTAACAATTCTACTGCGTGGCTAAATTATTGATACGTACAATCGTTATTTATACTTATATTTGTTGTCAACTATTTCAGGTATGAATTCCACCTCCCGTCGAGGTAAGTCCTCTACTTAAGGTCGAGGAATGGGAAGGAGGAGCTCCAGTGCCTAGGCCAGTGCAATGGACATTGATTCACGTCACACGATAGGTGCTCTAGGAATAATCCCCACTCAATTTGGGGCAGTTCCTACTGGGTCTTTCACTCCCCATACCCTATACGTCACTCACCAGACATTCATTTCCTAACAATATGCATATAACATTACAACTGACACCCCTGTTCCCAACCAAACCAACCCTACTCCCCCACCTGTCGACCCTAACTCTAACTAGTCCTAGCAAAACATTGGCACTGGAGATTGTAAAGCACAGTTTAATCATGGGAGCATTCGAACAAAGACATATATTGTGTCAAATGGTGACGGGTAAGTGGTAAAATTGTTATGTGTTTGCTATTGAAAGTATTTTGTGTAATTTCGAGTTAATTGGATGTTTTCTGTTGAAATAGATTTCTCCCAAACGAATGTGTCATTGGAAGGATCTCTCAAATCTTCCAAAGCAAATATGCTGCCCCTAGGCCGTCTTGGGGTAAAGTGCCAAGACAAGTTTGAGATTTGTGATTAGGAAAGTTTAAGATAACTACAGTTATTACATATTAATACTTTGTATGTACGTGATTCATTATTATGATATTATGTGACGTATTTATTGTTTTCTTATGTGTAGAAGTGGTTTAATTGGGATCCTATCCATTAAGATCGCATAAGAAAAAATTTTGAAAATATAGGCAATGTACGTTTGAGAGACTTCCTTGGCAAGGCAAGGAAGTACAACAAGCAGCCTGCATGGCTTGGTGATGAGCAATGGAGAGGACTCCAATAACATTGGGTGAACGAATCATATAAGAAATTATGTGAAAAAGCCGAAAAAATTGGCTTGGTGATCCAGCTAGTCTTAGGCCGTCTCTTCACACCTGTGGCTCGATCCCTATGCATGAGCATAGGAGGCGTCTGGTAACTAATTATACATCTTACAACTTCTTCTAGTTATTTGGTCGATTGTGGTGGTTAACGTGGTTTTATGAATTTGTTTGACACGTAGAGGAAGCAACTTGGGATAGAGACAATAATTATTGAGTTATTTACCCGCACTCACAAACTTCAGGGCAAAAAGGATGGACCTTGGGTTGATAAGAAATCACAACAAATATATGTAAGTTATTCTCGATGGTTAAACTTAATTAATGGTTCGTACACTTTTATTAAATATGATATATTTGAATTTTTGCAAATATATTGATATCTTAGAAATCATTTGAGAAAGAATTTCAAAACATCATTAACTCTAAATGGACCTCATATGCCAGTTCTCAAGATTCATCTCAATCTCTTCCAAATCCAAATGAGTTGTGGGTGAAGGCCTATATGAACAAAAAGGACCATATTTACGGCATTGGAGATAAGACTGTCAACATTAGAAAATCCTCCTGCTTCAGTCCCTCCCAGTGAGCCGGTATAGTAAATTTAAATACTATTTGTATTTCAGTCATTAATAGAAAAGTTGTACACAATGTTACCTTAGGCTGAGTTAAGTCGTTGTCATTAATGTTACTTCATATATACATAGTTTTCTGCATGTACAGTCAGGTGCCATCCCAACAGGAGTTGAACGATTTAAGGGGCATGGTGACCGACTTGAGGGTAAGCTTACTACGCAAGTTGAAATATATCGGATGTTTAAGGAGATATAAAGGATTAGAGAAGTCCAACTAAAGGATGAGCCAGCAAATGATGAATTTGATGAGTATGAATCAGCAAATAGTGGTCTTTTTCCAAATGCAACAAGCTTCCAGTTTGACTCCCAACCTCCCTTCACTAACCCCCCACAACATGATGACGAGAACGAGGATGAGGATGACGATGAAGAGTATGATGACACTCACCTCGATGATTGGCCCCTCATGACTTGCTTGCTTCTTCCCTCTCTATTCCTTGCTTATATATACATATATGTGCATTTGCATCTCTTTTTACTCTCTTGACCATGGTTTGTTAAGTACACTTATGTTTTCAAGTATATATTGTATGAATTTCTGATAAGACACTTGAAAGTATTCGGTTTATATGTAATAGTTGGCTTTATTGTTGATTGACATTTGATGAAAGCACCTCCAGTGAAGCATTAACATCAAGGGGCTTATCCTCGATATATTTTCTTGTAGAAAATGAATTGTATTTATAATTTCAGGCAATTACATAAACAAAAATTTTATTTTTAAAAAAAGGCAAAACTAGCGACGGATAGGCGACGGAATGGCCGTCGCAGGCCAATTTTTTTCAAAAAAAAATTACATAGCGACAGAATGAAGCGACGGAATATTCATTCGGTCGCCTCAGTGACGAAAATTCTGTCGCTAATTTCGTCGCCCACTTGTGCACCTTTCGTTTCGCCATCCCAACTTATCCGTCGCCAGGCGGCGACAGAATTACAAAATTCCGTCGTTGAAGAGGCAGTGACGACCAAATATACGACAACCATATTCCATCGCCAATTCCGTTGCTGGGTTCAAATTTCTGTCACTAAAATGCATTTTTTCGGCACTGATACCGTCACTGAAGGGCCTTTTTTTTTTTTTTTTTTGGTAGTGCTTGGCTTGTAGCTCATGCCTCCCTTCCTCTTGCCTTTTAAGGATACACTTTTGGGATAGCTATGTATCTCATGAATAGGCTCATTACACCTTTTCTTGACTTTAACTCTCCATACCATATTCTTTATAATGACACCTTATTATCATTTTATGAAAACCGTCGCGTGCTTATTTATTGACATACCATAAAACTAAGCTTGATTTTTGTCTCAACCTTGCATTTTTGTGAGGGTACAGCTCAAAAGACAAAGGCTATTTCTATTTTCATCCTTCTTCTAACCGCATTTTCATTATTCGACATGCTATATTTGATGAATCCCTCTGCCCTTACCCCTTTATGGTTTTGACCTCCTCATCTCCTTCTACAAATCATGTTTCTTTCACTCCATTACAATATGCTTGCCCCATCACCTTGTTGAGCCTTCAACACAAACCAGCAACTTCCATAACTCATTTATGGCTTCACCTGAACTTGAGTTTCCACCTTTGTCTTATTCTGCTTCCCATTCCTCTTCCTTTTCCTCTTTACCACTTGCTGTATTCCTTCTTTAGCCAATCCTCCACCTACTTATCCTATACATCTTCGCTCGTTCAATGCTTCAACATATCCAATGGTCGCTCATGTGCATACTGGTATCCTCAAACCCAAAGTTTACACGACCATGAAGCATCCATTGTCTTATATTCCTTTTCTTGAAAAAGAACCCACTTTGCACATCCAAGCTGTAAAATTACTTGAATGGAGAGATGTCATAAGTAATGGAGATGCTGCTCTTACCTAATAATACATGGAAACTTGTTGAATGTCTGGTAGGTTCTAATGTAATGGGTTATAAGTGCGTGTTCTGTATCAAGTAGTGTGAAGATGGAACAATTGGACGCTATAAGGCTTGACTTTTGTTCTTTTAGACGTTCAGTCTCGTTGTGAAATCAGCAACCATCCATTTGGTTTCGTGTTTAGCCACGTACAGAGGTTGTGTTCTTCGACAAGTTGACGTCAATAATGCATCTCTTTAGTCTCATGGCTTGGTTTTATCAGCTCAATAAGTTCTTAGGCTTTGTACATTTAGTTGAGTAGCATACTCATTATCATAAGCACAACAAAAACAAGCACATAAGTTCTCAGGCTTTCTTTAGTCTTAGGCTTGGTTTTATAAGCTCGGGACATTTCTTCAATCTCAGGGCCTTCGCTCATGTTATTCTGACTTAACTTTATTTGTTCAGAGTATTGGTGGATCATTAACTTATGTGGTTGTTTATGTTGCTGATCTAGTTATTGCAGAGGATGATGATGCTTTTATTGAGTCTTTTCTTGCTAAACTTAATGCCATGTTCTCACTAAAAGGTCTTGGCACTTCAATCTATTTTCTGGATATCCAAGTTCAGAAGGGTGATGGTAAGCAAAATATCTTTTTGACTTGTTGCTTAGAACAAAAAATGGATAATGCTACGCCTATTTCATCTCTTGCTGCTGAGGGCACTCATCTGTGTGGTGACGGTGAATTTGAAGGCCCCACACTTTATCACAGTGTTGTTGATGCACTCTAATATTCCACTATCACCCAACAAGATTTTATCATATGTTGTTAATCAAGCATGTCAAGATATACAGCATCCTACCCCACAACATTGACAATGTGTAAATCATATTCTACGCTATATTAAAGGTACATGCCCTTATTGTCTTCGTCTTACTCCATCTTACCGAGTCACGTTGTTGCCCCAAGTGAGGCTAATTGAGCTGGTGATCATGACACCAGGCGTTCAACTCACGATTATTGTGTGTATATTGGTGCAAATCTTATGAACTGTTCTTCCCAGAAGACTGTGGTTGCAAACTCTAGCACTAAAGTTGAATATCGGGGCATTACTCATGCCACTGGTAAAATTTTGTGTGTACAACAACTTCTCTAAGGGTTAAACGTTCTATCCTCTGACGCCCCTATCCTATTCACCGATTATACAACAAGAGCACCTCTCAGTGTGGGTCCCGCTTTTGCGGAGTCTGGGGAGATCCACATGTGGGCAGCGTGACCTCTATCGGCATCCCTACCCGTAGAGAGACTGAATTCAAGAGACCCACAAAAAAAAGATTTTGTGAAAACATTTTATAAAAGAAGGAATTTGTGAAAACAGAGAATGAACTAAGAAGTACTAATAAATTAGGTGGTCGTAACTATATAAATACTAATAAACTAAGGATACCTATTCACAGACAATGTTAGCGCCAAACATATGTCCATCAACCTTGTCTTTCATCATCGCTCTCGACACATCAAAATTTACTATCATTTTGTTTGAGGACTTGTCGACAATGGCCATCTTCAGATTAAGTAAATGCTAAAAAAGGATCAAATTACGGGTATTTTTACCGAATGACTAGTCTCTGTTTGGTTTCATATGCTCTGATCCAAACTCAAGGTCACTCATTTCGCCTTGAGTTTGCTGGGGGGCATCAAAGGAACTTCACTCACATTAGAATTATTTTCCTCTCATAAACTGCTAATAGCACATAGCTATGTTGTTGATAAAGCCTGATCTTCTCCTTGTTTTATCTTCTATATTTTTTATTAGTTTGTTGTATTTTTAATTTCTTATCCACTTTAACAAACTTGTGCATGTATACAATTTTATAAATAAATAATGCAAAATCCTGTTAAATCAACCAAGAAAAACATCAATCCATTCTCTTCTTTTTATGATTATATTTTAAGCCCATTTCATCATAAACTAGCATGTTGTGCAAGTCCACTTTGTGTTTTGTGAACAATTTCTCCATACGCTGATGACATAATCTTGCCATATAAGAATTATAAATAAATACTTTGTCGCTTTTTCTTTAAGAAAAACACACAAAACCAACTTATTCATTTCAATCATGTGTATGGAAAATCCATTATGGACAAGGCCCCAAGCATAAGATTAGTGATAAGGTGGTTAGAAAGACGTTTGATTTTGTGATCATAATGTCTCGGTATAGAATACAACTTAACTAGCAGAAGAGTTGTATGGCCATGACAATAATCAAACATTAAACTTCAGCACATCACCTGCCCCCAGATTTCTTAAATAATAAATAATTAAAAAACAAAATAATATATTTTTTTAAATAAACCATAAAGATAGTACAATAAAATTAGAGGATTAAACCTATGATCTAAATATACTTAATACCTTAATCTTAGCTAGCAAATCAAGACTTCATTGACCATAATTTTTTTTTTAAAAAAAAGCTAGCTGTCGGTTTATTAAATCCTTTGTGCGATGAGGAAATTGATCTAGTGTATTCTTAATCTGAAAAAAAAGGAGCACACAAATCATATAAAATCCAACAAAGAACTAATCGACATGATAATCAAACCTACAAATAAAATTCTTGTCATTCCACATATTCTCCTAAACAAAGGGAATTGCAATTCGTCAAGATTTTCTACATAATTAAAACAAAATATGATATTAACTTGGGAAAATGATTGAAGAAGAAAAGGGATGGAGGGTGGAGATGAAGCGAGAAGAGAAGATTAGACAAAACTAAGCCGTAGATTAATATGAGCTAGATTAATATAATCAATTAAGCACCGAGTAGCATTATTGTCCCCACGTTTCAGACAGCTCATTTCACATTCACATATAACAACAGGGATATTATTTGAGTTCTTTTTTAATTTTAATTTTAGCAAGAGGTGGGTGGGGCGTCAAGATGATGGGTGGGACGTGAGCCCAATCACGTTATGAATCCCGCCCAGGTCAGCACGATGGGCCCCCCTGGAGACCACGGGACACTTCACTCACATCCTAGCATCTCTCTCCGTTATCATTTCAGTGTTTGAATTCACGTTATCCCACCGTGGGGGCCTCGTCTTTGTCTAGACGCGAGAGAGAGAGAGAGAGAGAGAGAGAGAGAGAGAGGCTCCAACCCCACATCGAGATTATTGTGTTCAAAGGGAGGCCCACTCCCGCCTTAATCATTGTTCACTTTCCCTTGTTGTGTTTGGTCAAAAATCAGTCAACTTTGGGCATTTTGGTGCTATTTTATAAATAATTATTAGTTGTTGATATTAGGATTTTGTGTTTTTCGTTGATAAATTTAAATTGATCAATTTTAATCAATATCAACTCAATTCAACCTAATTCATAAGCATTAATAAAAAAAATATTAACTTTAACCCACTTTAACCAACTTCAATCCATGTCAATCAACTTTAACCCACTTTTCACTATTTTAAACAACTTTTACCTATCATTAAAAAAAAAACTCAATCTGCTTTAACTAAATTCAACCCACTTCAACAAAATTTTATAAAAAATATCCATTTCAACCCACTTATACTATTCTCAATCAGTTTCACCTATTTACCAACCCATATTTCCCAACGTAAAGAACATACCCTAGATGTTTGTTGTTAGTTATTTATATCAATTGTTTCTATTAACTAATGACATTAACTGTTTATAAAAAAAGGTATTGTAGTGAAATCAATTGTTTATATAAAAGTTATCTAATAAAATTTCTTTTCTTATACTTAACTCTATTTTAATATTTATATACAATGATATCTATTCTTCAATATAGAATTTCCTTGTCAATATTTTTATAAATTGAAACTAAGTACTAGGTAAAATAACATTTATTTAATAATATATGCAATAACATTTATTCACGATAATTACATGATTAAAGAGGGCCAAGGGAGTAATGTATATTAAACTCCAGGTGGGAATCGACAATGAGAAAATCAGAAAACTCAGTCTTTTTGTTGTTTTCATTTTACGGAATTTATTCTTAACCCCGAGCAAGTAAATCGGCACCTTGTAACGTGGGAAGTTTCCATTAAAATAGCTTATTTTTACTACTAAAAATGGTTAAAATTAGGCAAAAGCGAGATAAGACCGGTTTCCTATTGGCTCCTCACACTTACAGCATACTCCGCAGGCGGTTGAGCTTTCCTTGTCAATTAATTAATCACAAAATAGACAAACGATTACACAGTGACCTCATATGCGAGTAGCCCAAACTTTACAGACTAGGCTGCCCACAATATTTTTCATTAGAATTTGAGTTTGTGTCTAACCCTATGACAATGATTGGATTTAAAATTTTCTAATTAAGTCGTAAGGGAGCTAACAAAAGTAGAAACATCTTGAAATCCAATGTTAATGTCATCCTTAATGATTATATTAATATTTATGTCCTCATCACAGATTAATATAGGTCAAATTCAAATTTAAATATCTACTAATATTAATTTCTTAGAGATTTCATCAATTGAGTAAGTTGAAAGCTGCTTACATCAACTAAATCGTAAAATAAATATATAAAGCAAAACATCAAAACCAACATTTTTTTCCGTATAAATTTATGACAAACATGACGATGGATCATTCTAAGCTGCATCATGGGTCTCACCGAATCATATAATTTTTTGCAAGTCCAGCAATTAATTGGAGCATTCAAATTCCTCAACACATTAACCTTGTAATATAGCATAAGGACATGTAAAAGTTTTGGGTACAAGAGAGTCATTGATTTCATATATATATATATATATATATATATATATATATATATATATATATATATACACACGTACACACACACATATATATATATGTATGTATGTATGTATGTAAACATATATACGTACACATATATGTATATATATGTATGCATATATCCAAATATATATATATATATATACACACAAACACACATACACATATATATATATATATATATATATCTATATAATTATATTCCATATATATATATATATATATATATATTTATGTTTTAATTTTTTTAAAATCAAACAGAGAGAGAGAAGAGATGGAGAGAGAGAGA
>JAKOGI010000333.1:590561-620561 GCA_029747015.1 Carnegiea gigantea
GCTTTAATATTTTTCCTTGTTCGATTAATGCCCAACATTGATGATAAATATTAAAAAATTCAATGACTCTTGATAAAGCAGGATCAGTAACTAAACGCACTGGTAGTTCAGAAATCCATTCTTGTCGCCAATCATTGAGGTTATCGTAATCAACAATCTGAATAAAGTAATAGGTTGGTTTGACTTTTTCATTTTCATATTCGATTAACGTACTATACACTTCCAAATTTGGGCATTTGCGAACAGAAACTTTTGTTGGACCATCAGGAGATATAAGAATCCAATGGATCCTTCTAAACATGCATTGCTAAAATTTTGTCAGTTTTAAGAAAAATAGGGACTTTGGATCGGGAATTTCGATAAAGTAAAGTACAATCCTGTATTCCCAGGCTTTAGAGATAGGTCATTTGGAGATAATGAGTCTGCAGGGAAACTAACACCGCCAACTCCAGATCTGTCAAAAAAATAGATTGTCGTACCCCAAGATTTCCAAATATCATAGGAATAATGATGATAAAAGTCGATGCAGGCTGCATACCACCCATTGAACCATTTTTCTTGAACATGAGAACTTATTTTTTCTTGGATATTATAAGGACACTGAAGGTAACTAACTTGTAACTCTAGAAGGAAAAATCTTTAGGCTATTAGGTAGGCTATTAATAGTAGACCAAAACATGATCTACTTTTTGTATGGAATTTCAGGTTATCAATAAGGACTTTACTATAAGGTTTAACCCGTTTTAGGAGGAATGTCATTTCATTAAAGATTTTCTCCTCTCCAGGAGGTCGGCTTTGATAATAACCATTGACGAGTTCTCAAGTTAGACTGTCTACCAGTGAATTCTTCATTCCCAGTATATGTTCAATAGATAAGGAAAACTGGTTAAGCCATAATTGCCAATACAGGAGTCGCCCATCGCGCTTGCATATTTGATAAGTTCTTTTTTAGAAAACCACATATTCCTTTACAATCAGAAAAGATTTTGGGACTAAAAAAATTAAGAACTTTTTAATTTCCCTTATGACTGTAAGGATTTCTTTTTCCATTGTGGGATAGTTACATTATGCTTTATTAAAACTTTCACCGCAATATTTGCAAAGTTTTTCTCCTTCTTTGATTTTGAGTACCGCACTCCAGTACTCATTGGTGGCATCTGTCTCAAGAATTAAATCAACTTCTTCATTAGATAAATTAAGAACAAGAAGATTGTTGCACATCTTCTTAAAATTTTGAACAATCTTTGTATCATTAGTGGTCCAGGTCCAACTTACTTCTTTCTTGAATTTCTACTGTAAGGGCTTTCTTAGTTTGGCTAAATCTTTAATGAAGTCTAAAGCGTGAGTAAGGCATCCAAGAAACCTTTCTAGCTACTTCCTATCTTCAATTTTTTAAAGAAAATTTTCTATTTTTTCTAGAATATGCTTTTGTAGAATAATCTGTCTATTTTTTTATTTCTAGACCGAAAAACTTAATTTCTTGTTCAACATAAATGCACTTGTTCTTTCCAAGTATAATACCATCATTATGCATCTTTGGGTGACAGCCAAGACATCATCTTTGTGCTGCTCTATGGTTTTGGAAAGACAAGGATATCATCAATATAAACTAAATAACAATGATTAAGGTCTTTGAAGATGTTATTCATTCTTCTCTGAAATATTTAGGGTACATTTTTAAGACCAAATGGCATTACTATCCACTCATAATGTCCTTGTGGGGTACTAAATGCAGTTAAAGGAATACTTTCCTCATCCATTTTTATATGCCAATAACCACTTTTGCAATCCATTTTTGAGAACCAAGAAGCTCCCTGAATTCTATTAAAAAGGACATTTTTGTTAGGAATATAATAGACATCACAGACAGTATTATCATTAAACTTTTTATAATTGATTACCATTCTAACTTTTCCTCTTTTTTCTTCAGCATGATTTCTTACCATAAAAGCGGGACTGGTGTGAGGACTCTCTATTCCTAATTAATCCTTATCCAAAACTTTTTTTATTGTTTATTAAATTCTTGGATGTCCTGGTGTGTATACACTATTTGTTTAACTCGGATAATAGTGTTGGGATTTAATAAAGTAATTTTAGCAAATATTTTATCTTTATCCCAAAATTTTAGAAGATTATCAGAGTAGAGCTCTTTGCATAATTTCTCTTGTTGCTCAATAATCTACTCTTTAATAGATAACTCAAGTAATGAGATTGTTAGTGCTACCTCTCGCTGTGCAGGTATTACCTTCTCACCACACTGGCTGCATGTAAATTTAATTTTCTGATGAGTGTAAGCCTTATCTAATTTTTCAATAGGAACTGAGTGACCATTAATTGTAAATATTATTTGGTTTATGGTTTGGGTGCATGGAGAATATAATCTTAAAAAATTATTTCCAATAATCATATCATGAGAGGGTTGATTAGTAGCCCATAGAATTGGTATTATGCATTGAACTCCTCCTAATTTTATGGATAACTCTTCTATGGCTTCATTATGACTCATAATACTATTATCAGCTATCCTTACTTGTAAATGATTTTTAGCTCTTTTCCACATAAACTCTGAAAATAATGATCTTTTTCCAAAGTATATAGAACAATCACTATCTATATAGGCACATAATTCATATTTGTTATATCCCTCTAAATCTTTTATTAGGATATAGATACTATTAGGATTTATATTGATAACCTTATAGCATATCTCCACAATCATGTTTTTGACTAATTCATCCTCATAGGTTGGTTCACTAACAATTCTAGTTTTGTACCCAATGACCTTTCTATCTAGACTCGTTAGATCTATACTGGGTCTTGCAACTTCAAAACTTATTCTACTTATTTCACTGATCATGCTAATTGTCATCTTCTTTAAACTCTTTTTTAGCTGATGAAGATCCTTATCCCCAATCTGATCTTGTACTTATGCTTCTTAATAATTGGGGTTTAATGGTGATTTTACCCTCCTCATCAATTTTTATTATATTTTTCTTACTGATCTTTGTAGGGTTGGTAAAGCTAGATATCCATGAACGATCGATTTTTATCTCTTAAGAATTGGACTTAATCCTCTGGATCTTTTGCATAGGGGTATCACTTCTATCATGATCTTTTGCGTAGGACTTTCAAATTTTTTCACTTCTATCATTGTCACCTTGGTCTTGGGCTCTATTGTGTTATCTAATTTGTAGATAATTTTTCAAAATATCCTTAAAGGATATCCTCCTCTTTTCATGTCCATCCCAACTGTTTTTATCTTAAGGGACAAAAAGTTTTTAGCATATTCATCGTTTAGACTTGCATAATATCCTGGTCGGCAATTGAATCCTACTGATCCATTGCATAAATTGGTTTTTATCTCTGTAATAATTTGATTATTAAATTTGATATGCGTTATATCACAGAGTAAAGCATAAAGATCAATATCTTTGTCATAATATTGTAATAGAGTGATTTGAATTTGGACACTTCTGACATAGATATGCCTATACTTTCTAGCTTTGTTATGCTTAAGGATATTTTTCTAATTAATGAGATTAACTTCTCCAACGTCATACTCATAATCCTTTATCTCAAGATCTCCTTTTAGTATTTCATACTTATTTACTTTTTAATTGAAAGATGAATTTTTTATAGATCATATCTTTTTGGATTATGGGAAGAACCCAATCTCCTTTGACTTTCTCATGATCATTGCCTATAATAAATTCTTCTCCTTGAAGATTAGCAAGACTGACAGAGCTACTCTCCATCATATGACTTGTTTCTTCAAAATCACTTTTTTCATATTCGTTGTCTAATATAATTTCAACAATTCCTTTGTTGTTACTTAAGGCTAGGTCTAAAGCCTCATCTTCACTAATCTCAACATAATCTAAGCTTCCCAATGTTTCAATAAGCTTGTTATTCTTTCTATTTTTGCATTCATTAGTATAATGTCCTACTTCTCCGCATGCCCAGTATTTACAATTGTTTTTCCTTGTAGGTCAATAAGCTGCTTTCCTAAAAAATCTATGTTTTTAAGAACTTAGTTCGTTATAATATTTTCTTTTATATTTCTCCCCCCTTTGCTTATTAAAGCTCTTTTTCTTATAAAATTTTCTCTTATGTCTCTTTTCAGGCTCTTTTTCCCTTTGATGAGGCGAATCCCAACAAGTTAGGAATTACTTCTTAATTTTCTTTTGCTTTTGGAGATCAAGCCATTGATCGGTGACCTATTTTCTTAGATAAGAGATTCTCGAACCAAGGGTATCAATGACATCTGCTTGTTCCAGAGAGATAATGTATTTTTCGTTAATTATGAAATTTATAGGATATGGCAATTTGTCATAGAACATACTAAGATTGGTTTCATTATACCCAATTTTATAATAATATTGACTAAATTTAGCAATATAATTTTTCAGATATCTCATATCCTATAATTCTATATTATTAATCTTTCTTTACTATTCTCTTAATTTTTCTTCAGAATCGAGTTTAGCTCCTATAAACTCAATTTCAATTTCCTTACATAGATTTTTGAACATTGCAGCTGATGTTTCCGTCATTCTTAATGTATTTTTACCTTCTTTAGTTAATGAATAGTACCAGTCAGCTACAGTGCCAGAAAAGCTATGTTCAATGTAGTTTAAGAAATTGGCAGTTGTCTATGTAGTATTCAAATTTAAGATACTATTCATGCCTCTTTTTCAATGCTTAAATATTTCTTCTCTATTATGAGCTCCAGCAATATTTAAGATATACCCTGTTTGGCTAATTGGAGTAAGGCTAATTTCTTCAAAAGTTGTGGCTTTCCTTGGGATAAACCCAAAGGAAAAATTGACTGTACATTCTGCTAGAACGTACCTAGTTCTTAGGAAATGAGTATTTCGTCTAGAGGGTTTATCAAATTCTTCAGGTTTAGGAACAACATTGTTAACTAGATTGGTCTCTATTTCACCTAAGTCGAGTTCTTCTCCAGTTTCATTTGTCGCATCTTCAATAGCCATTTTGCCATATTTTCTATCCAGCTTTCTTCTAATTTCTTCTAATTTCTTCTAAAGGTATTGCATTAAGATCATCAAGTTTAATAAGGTTCATCTGTTAATATATTTCTTCTTCTAAATCGGCATTATTAATCTCTTCATTGTCATTAGATAATACTTCATATTTATCACTAATTGCACTCATGATTTTGTTTAATTCTTCCATATTTTGTTCTCTTTCAAACATATCTTGTAATTCTTCAAGAGTGTACTGTTTATACTCCATCTTCTTCTTCATTTCCCGCTTTTTCAGCTGATTTTTGTCCTGCTTCTTTTTGAATTTTTATCTCATGCAAAGGAAATGAAATTTTGTTTTTAAGGTTTTTAAAAGAATATTTATGCTGAAATGGAGTGCTAATACTGGAACTGGCTTTTTCGCTATGTCTTACTCCGTTAACTAGGGAAAGGTGAATTACCGATATTTGTTTCTTAAGCTCCTTAACTTCGGTTTTAATTTTAGCTAATTTCGCTTTTAATTCTAAAACTATATCGGTGATATAGTTTAATTAAGGTATTATTGGAGAAAGGCCTTCTGGTGAGTGAACAGTGTGTGAATAATCTGGTCCAGGGCAAGCAGGTGATAATTCTATCATTAATCACAGTTAATTAGCTTAATTAATCATTAATGAGCTTAATTATTTTAATTATTTTTATTCACGTGGCTCTGATACCAGATGGAAGAGGACGTCGAGTTTTATTAGTGAACAAAAAAACCACAAACGCAATTTTAAATTTTTCGAAAGTAAGTTTTTAAGGATTTGGGTTAAAATGCAAATATGAAAAGTTTAAGTGCTTAAAGAAAAACATAAACGGTGAAGGATCCCCTTAAAATAGTTTCTACAGAATATTGCCTATTTTAAATATATTCTAATAACATGGTCTTCTAGTTATGATCTCCACACAAAGTGGAGTACCTGGCAGTGATTTTTCCCATGGGTTATTGTATATCTGTATTAACGTTTGGTTATAATTATGCTTAATTTCAACATTAACTTTATATTACTTATTTAATTTGCATTGTAGATTCTAAATTAAGATGTTGCTTTGCTTGGTGAATCAATTGACAATATGATTGTTCTTACCACCCTTCATGGATATGGCATTATATAGTTTTTAAACACTTTCTAATTTTAATTTTGATCTTTTTCTTCCTTCCATGTGAAGAAAGCATATTAACAATAAGATATTGGCCGTGTTCGGTAATAGCATTTTGGGTAGCATTTAGCATTTTGATCAGGTCAATACACTAATTAGCTAATTTTTAGTGTTCAGTAAACTAGTATTTTGACTAACATTTCAAGTAGTGTTTAGCATTTTAAGCAAGATTTTTGAAAAGTTAATAGTATTAACATTTGATATTTAAAAGTAGCGTTTCATATTTTTTAGCCAAAAAATATCCTTTAAAAATTTTGTCCTTGGAAATTATGAATATCCTTTTATGTCAATTTACATTTTTCAACTAGCACAATAGCTAAATTTACCGAACACGTTAGTTTCAACCACTAATCTAAACAGCTATCCGCTAACAGTTAAATTAGAAATGTTATCCCCTATCTAAACAGCTATCCGCTACCTGAACCGCTATCTACTACCTAAATAACTAATTTTGCCGAACAGGGCCATTATTTCCATGTGATAAAAAAGAAGAATGTGATATTATTTCCTCAAAATTATTTTTAAACTATGAATTCGCGAAATAGTGAGAATATGAATTATGCAAAAAGAAGGCTACTTCAACCTACAACATGCTCGAGGAAGGGAACATCGTTGAGTTTTTTGACAAGTACATGTCATGACATACCAAGTTCAAGGAGACACGTCACCTGTGAGGCTGATCATAGGAGTCTCATAGTTACTAACGTCCAGTTCACTGCCCAAAATCACGAGAGGCGCAGAAAGGGGAGGCATAGTAGGAGGAAGAACAATCAATCACGACAAAAGAAAAGCATCGCAAAAACTGCTAATGCATCGCCATCCACAGGAGAAAGCTATGACTTTAGACCAGTTTATTCTAACTCTCATGCTTAGTGCAGAGAGGATAGCAGCCTTGGAAAATGATTCAAGCGCTGGATACATAGCAATCGTCACCAAACTGTCTGTAATACTATTACCAAGAACCTACATGGGAAGAGAAAAATCCAAGTGACAAGTTTGGATGGCGACGAACCGCTTGTCAAGAAGCGAGCTATTGGTCATGGCGAAGATGGTAGAGACTACACTATATTTTGCCATAGTTTTCCTATAGTCCCTTATGTAATGTTTGATAGTGCGGCTCAAGCTATAACTTAAACATTCGCTACCTTTGTATCATTTTGTTAGTACTTTTAATAAACTTTCATTACCTTACTGAGCCCCCCAAAAAAAAAAAAGAAGGCTACTTTCTCAAACATTAGTTAACAAACTTAATTTTGAAACTATAAGTTTTGTTAGTATCAACAAACAATTTGTTAAATATTTAAATAATATTGGAAGTCTACTGTGTGTCTATAGACACTTTATCTACGTATTCTCTTTATTGTTTTCTTTTACTCTTTTAAATTTTTTTTGGTGTGAACCTTTACTTTTCTAAATCATATATATATACACACACGTGAGTTTAAACGCTATGATTGTGACAGGTGCTCTATTAAACATTTATTAAGATTTCATTTAAAAATGAAAATTTAGCTAATATGTGATTTAAAGTCATTATAATGAATAGTATATTTTCAATTGCTTCAATGAAAAAAAATATATATATGTTAATATTATTATTTCTAAAAAGTTAAATTATAAGATTAAGTATAATATTTCTAAAAATTTTTTAGCCAAAATTTTAAAACAAATAGTGCGTAACACGAATTTAAAGGCTACTATTGATTAATGCTTTTGTTTTCTGTACTTACTTTAAATAATTTAGTTAATTTATTCTCTCCTTCTTTTTTGAATTGTTTTTTGCGCAGTTCCTATGCCTCTCCTATGAATGTTACAGTTTAGATATCTTTACTTTTTTAACAATTAATGTCTATTTTTCTATTCAATTACAATAATTTTTTTAACCTGTAATTAAAAGGATATAAAAAATCCAATTTAGAAAACAAATCCAAATCCATATAAAACGAATTGATGTTAAATATGATAAAGTATTCAATTTGACATTGTGAGAAATCTATAATAATTTTTACTGAGGTATTTTAGTTTATTCCCCTAACATACTTTGAAACAATTGTTTTACACTCTCAAATATATGAAACAATTTTTTAAGGTAGTGCAGGTGAATGAAATGGTGAAAATTATTTTAAAAATTTGAGACTTAAAAATTTCTTTCTTTCTTTTTTTCCTAAAGATTTGAAAATTTATTTCACATAAGTCAAGGGCTAAAATAAAATGGCTCTCATTGCATGGGAATGAACAACCTCTTGGGGTAGTCTAGCAGTAGAATGACTGGTTTTCGAAAAAGAGAGACCGAGGTTCAATTCTCCTTAGATTGTGTCTATAAATAAAATTTACCGATACAAAAACCATGAAAATGAACAATTATACTTGATAACTTGTCACTTTTATCTTATATTACATTGTTATACTAATTTTATCATTCTATAATATTAATTACTCTAATGTTTATGGATATTCTAGGAGAAAAAACGTAACGGATCCTAATAATATTTTTTTTTTTAAATTGAGATGTTCCATGTAAACACACAAGTACAAACTAGTTGTGAAAAGTTAAAATACATGAAATCATTAAAAATTTACAGGAGGGTCACACATCAAAAAGTCTTCAACCAACTCTTTCTTTTTTTACAACAAATGAGTGTTGGTTTTGGAGGGAAAAACAAATGAGTGAAAAAGCAAAAGCAAGTGCAATTATCAAAATACCCTTAACGAGTTAAACCTCCCTCTCTCTCTACCTGGGTTGTCACTTTCTCTCTCCACCAAAACTTGAAAGCAAAAACAGGGGCTCGATTTATGCGATGACCCAAATCAAGGGTTTGTGCGAAGTACATAGGTGCGCTCTCTCTCTCTCTCTCTCTCTCTCTCTCTGTGTATATATATATATATATATATATATATATATATATATATATAGAACTACTCCTGAAAGTGTGTAATAGTGAGCAATTGTGCTTCAAAATTAAGGGAAATCTTGCCCCCAATTTTTTCAGTGAAGCGTGAACATGGGAGAAGAAGTGGATGCGTAGGTGTAGGTCAGAAAAAGTGTAGAGGGATGTTTGGACTTGAGTTTGGAGTGTTTAGTGATGATGGATACTTGAAAATAGAGGTCAGCCGTGAACTAGGAGGGGGAAGGGTTCGAGCATCTGACGATGGTAGACGACTGCAGCTAGAGTGGTAAACAACAGGTATGTGAAATATTGTTTTAACTTTAAGAGTTTGGTATGTGGAATAATGTTGTGATGAATGTTTTAGGTTGTAGGAAGGGTAAATAGTTGGGGTTTAATGTATACCATGTTGTTGGTCACTGTTTACCATGCTATCATAAGAGTAGTTGTTGTGTGAACCCAATTACATGGGTTGCCGAGGGGAAGCAGGAGGGTGGGATTGGGGGTCATTCTCCTCCAAGAAAGATAATGTTGTTAAAACCCACATTGACTACGAACAAAGCAGTGGTAAACGAGGGGCATGGTAGACATAGTGTACTGAATAGGTACACCGAGAGCAGTGGTGTTGGGGACTCACAGTGAGTGTATATCATGGTAGTGATGTTAAACTAAATAGAAAAATCAAAGGAAATGACCTATTGTAGGTGAGGTACATAGATGTTGGTAATTATAGTGTGATAAAGGTGCACATATAAAAGTTGCTTAGGTTGTAGGTATTAAAATGAACGCGATGCAGTGAGCTACATCATGTTGTAGTGATTGCATGTCGTAGTACACATGATGGCTCCTTTGTTAAATGGCGGAAAGGTAATTTATATGAAGCCCCTCCCCAACTAAGTATGGCTACAACTACAGTGTATAGTGTACAGGTATTGATTAAAAATTTACTGTCACTGAGGTCCAGAGTTAAATGACGCATTGTTGAGGTTGTGAACCTATGATACAATAAATGTATACTGTGGTAAATATGATGGAATGCTTTGGTAAACGGTAGGAAGTATTTTGTATACAAATCTCATCCCATGTGGGGTGAATCATGGGGGAAGGAAATGTCATTGTGTACTAATTTAATATAGTGTGTAATGTGTTTGTTCTGATTTATGTGTTATAGATGTTTGGAATGGAGTTGCGTAGCAGACAGAAACGAAATTGAAGCCCCCATTACGGAAGTGGTAGACATGGATGAGGAGAATTCACATAACGAAAGCGAGAAAAGTGAATTTGCTTATGAGAATAAGGAGAGTGACAGTGGCACGAGCAGCCCATCAATGTCGTTTAAGGAGGAGGAAGGCACAAGCAACAGTGGGAACTTAGGGGGGAGATGCCATCGAAGAATAGGCATCTCATTTACTACGACGGTATTCTTGTTATTTTATTATGTCGATTAAGTGTCGTTTACCATTGTCTTTGCCGTCTCTTTATGTGCCACTATTATTCTGTATTCGTGTTCACAATTGTATATCCCTTGTTAGTAATCCTAACTCTAGTCCACTTGAAATTGTCTACGCCAAACTTCATTATGTTTAACCCCTCTGTATACTGAGATGTTTATGTATACTGCGATGTTATCAACCGTTTACCAAGGTAAGAACTACATGATAAGTAGTAAACTACATAATTTCATGTAGAGCTTGACCCGACACTGCAACCCACATGTCATTCATAGACAAACATACTATGGATACACTTTTGGACTAACCGTCTCCAGTCCAACTCGGGGGGACAGTTTACGGTGGGAAACTTCTCCCTCGAAAACGGTAAAGCACAGATTAGTCGTATACCAGTAAGCAACCACGTTTAGTTTACCACCTCTTCTATTCGGTGGCTTCCTCGGGAACATTCAAACAGTAAATCACAATCAGGGTACCAGTTTCTGAACTAGCAATGAGTTTACCCATTTGAAAGCACGGTTTACTAGGGTCAACTTGTCACTTCCGTTAAGTGAACATGGAAGGCGATCTGTAGTCATTCAACCTGCAAAGACTGAGTTGAAGATGAAGCAAACATGTTGGTTGTCCTGTGACATCTCTACCACTATCACACCATAAAAAACATAGACCACAATCACCAACAATGACTACACCTATTATATCTTAGGGTAACCAATAAATCTGTGTATTAATGAAATTCTACAACACAATCTCATGTCCTGCTTGCGCCCGGAACATAGGAAACATCCAATAAATCTTCAATATCCACAATATCGCCTTCGTAGCTTGTATCAAAATCAGCACGAGGATTACGACAGGTGTGCCTCGTATGTCCAACTTCGCTGCATTTTGAGCACCTCCGAGATTTTGTGCCCTGTATTTGTGACTCCTTGCGTTTGCACGCACCTCCAAGCACTCAACAACTATTTCCAAGAATCATAGTCACTCTTCAATTTTCTCACCCCACACTATACCACACGCGAAATTGAAAAGATGGGTGTCTGCATCAAGCGCGCAGGGTGCAAGCAATATCCCTTTGTAAGGTCCGCTAAGATAGGTATACTAGACGTCACAAAAATGACTACCGCACTAGTCAATCGGTTAACCATCTTCCTAATTACCCTACACGTCATACGATAATAATTTTTGGTCGTCGCAACCAATAATGCATTAATTACTGCACAAAAGTACATAATAAGAGTCGCCAACACCACTGCTCTCGATGTACATATTCAATACACTATGTCTACCATGGTGAACACCACATTTTCTTGGTTTACCACTGCTTTGTTCGTAGTCAATGTGGTTTAACAATATTATCTTCCTTGGAGGAGAATGACCCCCAATCCCACCCTCTTGCATCCCCCGGCCACCCATGTAATTGGGTTCATGCAATAACTACTCTTATAATAGCATGGTAAACAGTGATCAACAATATGACATACATTAAACTCCAGCCATTTACCCTTCCTACCGCCTAAAACATTCACTACAATGTCATTCCACATGCCAAATTCTTAAAGTTAAAACGATATTTCACATACCTGTTGTTTAGCACTCTGCTTGCAGTCGTCTACCACCTTCAAATGTTTGAACCCTTTCCCCTCCGAGTTCACGGCTGACCTCCATTGTCAGGTATCCATCATTATCGAACACTCCAAGCTCAAGTCCAAGCCTCCCTCTGCACTTTCTCTGACCTACAGCTACGCATCTTGTCTCACCCACTTCTTCTTCCACATTCACGCTTCACTGAAGAAATTCAAGATTTCCCTCAATTTTGATGCACAATTGCTCACTACTATACACTTTCAGGAGTAGATTCAATTATTAGGAGAGATTAAAAGAGAGAGAGAACACATCTATGTACTTCGCACAAACCCTCGATTTGGGCCATGGCGCAAATTGAGCCCTCGTTTTTGCTTCCAGGTTTTGGTGGAGAGAGAAAGTGACAACCCAGGTAGAGAGGGAGGGAGATTTAACTTGTTAAGAGTATTTTGATAATTGCACTTGCTTGTGCTTTTTTACTCACTTGTTTTTTTCTCCAAAAGTAACACTCATTTGTTTGTAAAAAAATAAATTAGATGATGATTTTTTGATGTGTTATCCTCCGATAATCCAATCACTGATCTACTGTAACAAATTTCTCAATTCAAGGGAGAAAAACGCACAAATTAAAAGAGTACTATGGCAGCATGAGACGAGTAAATTTTGTTAACCACCGTGTGAGCAGTGACAGTGTATTTTGTACAAGTAGTAGTTTGCGGGCTTGTAGGTTGTAGCTGTTGCAAATTTGAGTTATTTATTCCACAATTGATAGAATCTCCTATTTCAATATTTCAATCTTCTTGTCTCCTCCCCCACCCCCCTCTCTCTGTCTCTTTCTCTCTCTAAATTGTGAGATAGACGGGTAAGCCCTTGTCAGTCGAGTTTTGAATTCTAAACCATTGTCATCAATTCTCTGCAACTGTTTCCCCATCTCCTCTCTCTATTCTCACAAGGTATTGTTCTAATGATTGCGTGAGAACCGTTCATTTTCATCAGTCTGTTTCTAGTGCAATGAATTTTTTCTCTCTTTGATTGCTTATTCGCTTAGATCTGTCTATTGGGTGCAGTAAAAACCCCGATTTTTCTGTAGTGTTTGTATTATTTCTCTCTTAGATATTTTGTCGAACAGTTGGAGTTCATGGCATGTATGGTAGACAGAAAACATTGTAAGAGAAGTATTCTTGATGTGGGTCATTTGCCTTTTCCCTTCATTGTGGTCCAATTGTGCATACTTGGCTTGTTTCTTACTTAATTGTTGGTAATTCTTTTGAGGGTAGGGGCAGTGGGGGGCACCACTGACACCTTAGACAACATTTTAATCTCATGTCCTGTTGCAATCATTCATCATGAAGAAAGGGGAGCTATGCAATTGAACTTGGATGTTAATCTTTTAGCTAGTTGGGTTGCTTTTGGGGATTCCCCCTTTTTTGTTGTCTTTTTGGTGGGTTGATGTCTGAGTTTCAATTTGAATAGGGTTCTTTTGGGTTGTCCAATGGAGGCTCAAAATGGGGTTCATGTAGAAGATAAGAAGTGCGTGAGTGAGAATGGAGTCAGTGAGAAATCTGCTGTGGAAGAATTGGCTATGGATGCCACCGACATGGATACGCAGAATGTTGTGAATGATGAAAAGGTTTCAGAATCAACAGCAGTTCCTAAGAACGCTTCCAAATCTGGAGGACTGAAGGGTTCTAAGATCAAATCTAGTGGTCCGAAGGGATCCAAGAATGGGTTGGACACTGAGGTCTCAAAACCCTCTAAGCCTAAGGTATACCTTTTTGGTCTGTCTTTTGCATACTTTTCTCTGATTGATGCTTTTGGAGCATCTAGATTGGTAGGATTGATCTAAGTTTTATAATGTGCTCATGTGATTTCAGGAATCTGCTGCTGAGGGTAATTCAATATTCAAGAACGTGGGCAAGGAGCAACCTAATGGGAAAAGCACGACTCGCAGCCAAAAGTCAAGCTTAACTCAGAGCCTTTCCTTCCCATCCAAAGGTGCTCATGGAAGTGTGCCAAAGAAAAGCCTTGATGCATCAGCTGTGAAACCCACGGCCAAGCAGTCACAAGCAAATGGCAAAAAGCTGAATGCCCCATCTTCTGAGGCATCAGATTCCTTAAATTCTGTTCTGATTCATTCTAATGGCCAAATATCGTCTGAAGCTACCTCGAAGGAAACAAACGTTGAAAACAGTGTGGTTTCTGCCAAGCAGACTTCAATTGCATCTGTGCCTAGCATTAAGCATTCCGCTGTAAGCTTCTTGAATTTTCCCTTACTAGAATCTATTGTATTGTGCTGCACTTTTTGTAGGAAATCTTTCATCCTTGACTTTGTGTCTTTCTATCAGTCTGGCAAATCTGCTTTGAAGAATGGAGATACAAATGGTCTTGCTTCGGATTCGCATCTGTACGTCTTCATGACCTAAGATATTTTTCATGTTAATGTACACCCCATTGAAAGATAATTTTAGTTGCTCTTGTTATCGTATAATTAATCTAGACTTTTAATTAGCTTTTATGTCCTTTCAGAGAGGTAGATCAATGTTCAGAACCTGCCGAAGAGCCAGTGCCAGATGACAGTGAAGAAACAAATTCTGGAAATCAGTATGGTTCTCTACCTTTGTCTTCCTTTTTACACAGATGATTATCATCAGCATTATTGATATGCTCTCCTCAATGTGCTGTTCAACTCTAACAGAAACCAGAATAATTCTGCAACAAGGAGGTGTAGTGGATTTGGGTTCTCATTTAGGTTGGATGAACGTGCTGAAAGACGAAAAGAGGTAATCATGGATGTAGGCATGTGGCATACTATATTACGCATTTCTGTTACTGTCTGCTTTTATTTTATCGTCGAATTATTCCGTATTTTTTAATTCTACCTGAGCAAGTCAAGGTGATCCTTTTTAACTGCACCAGTTCAACATGAAGATAGAAGAAAAGATTCATGCCAAAGAGGCTGAAAAGAGTAATTTACAGGCCAAGTCAAAGGTATTGTAATTTGCAGCTTGCTGTACTCAAATATGTTTTCTGCTCTTGGCTTCATCTGTTGGAAGGTTCTCTTGTCACGGTATGTTTGAATAATCTGATGCATGTCTAAGCAATCTGATATTTGGGATTTGTGCAGGAGAGCCAGGAGGCAGAAATTAAGCAGTTGAGGAAAAGCTTGAACTTCAAAGCTGCACCCATGCCAAGTTTCTATAAGGAACCTCCTCCAAAAGTTGAACTCAAGAAGGTAGCTAAACCATGTGATACTCTACACTGCAACATTTCTTTATCATACTTCGATGCTATACTTCTTGAGGTTAAACCCAAAAAAAATATAAAAGAATTGCTCTATCCTCAAACATCTGTGCATACATCTCCCTTGTATTGCCCATGATATTAAATAATAAGGTAGCCAGAATAGCTTCGCCACAGAGTGTGGAGTTAAGTACGCATACACTTAAATCTTCCTTGGATCACACTTTGGAATGAGTTTTGTGCATTCCGTTAGTTTTTTGTTTATCTGATGCTTGTTAATGGATAAAAGTGTAGATTGGGATGATTAAGGTGATTAAGAAAAAAGCCAAAACTGGTGAAAATTTTTAGGTAATCTTAGACAATGTGTCTCTGAGCATTTAGCATTTATAAAATGAATTGCAACCCATGTCAAAATTTGCTAGATGAAAGAAGTGTTATGCCTCTGTGGACAGGAAATGGTAAATGTTTGCGATGTTTTTACCAAATAGTGGATTCATCTTTTGCAGGCTATTCTTAACTGACTCTCTGATTGTGCACTCCGATAAGGTGGTGTTGTACAAAACATAATAGGAAAGGATGAGGATAGTGTGCTCTTTTTGATCATGAATATTATTCGGCATAATGCTTCTGATGATTGATAGCTTAACATTCAGTTGTTGAAGCATGCTAAGCTGACTACTTCTTAAGTGTTCAGGTTCAACGTTTTGGGAACAAGAAATTGCTGTTGGAAAATTTTAGGGGCACCCATATCTGTAACTATCGGTCTTTGGTTCATTTATAGCCAAGCCAAATTAAGCATTAATGAGCAAAGAACAATAGAAATGTTAGTTATAAAGCCTCTGGTGTTTTTGTTTGCTGAATGCATGAAGGAATAAAATCACTCTGCTTGTGGCATCCACATTCTGTGTACTCAGACACTGGGCCAGGCATGCGTGCATAGTTTCTTCACAAGTAATGTATCTCACATCCTTAAGTGAACTCATCCACATAGACGGACTTTGTATATCTTATAGCTGATCAAATATTTAAGGTCATTGAACTTGATTCTGATTAATGCGTAGTCCTTCTGCTGAAGACTGAGCAATGTGTGCATATTTCTTTGGGGCCTATCTGGGCCTTGGCAATATCCCTCACTGCCCTCTCGTAAAGGGTAAGAGGGGTAAGCGGCCGTGGAAGTACTGTGGTTCGAACCCCTGACACTTCCATATCAAAGTTCAGTAATCCACTGCTTGTCCAAGGGTGTTTCTTGCACATGTATGTGCACGTATTCGTTCAAACAAATGTGCAGTGTCATATTATGAGACCTGTTTTTTGGACAATGAAATTGACAGCATCTGAACCGTTAGACATTGAGGATTCATTCAGCTGTTTTATTCTTGGGGATGGTTTGAGTGTTTCTTTTGCTCTACAGATTCCAACGACACGCCCAGTTTCTCCAAAACTTGGCCGAAACAAGAGCTCAGCTGGTGCAACACACGCCAAGCCGGAAGGTGTCACAGCTTGTGTTAGCCCTCGTGTAAGCAATTTACAGAAGAAAGTTCATGCAAACGGGGCCAAAAGTGCTGACACTACTCAAAATCCAGTTAAAAAATCCCAATCAAAGCTTCACCCTAGGGATTCTGTTGGCTGCAAAAGCGAAGAGAAGAGTGCCAAGTCAAAACCAAAGAAAAAGGATGTGGGGGCTGAAACTGAGACAGCAAGTGCCAAGGAAAAGCAGGAAAACCGATGTCTCCCTCAAAACTCCATTGAAAGTGCCGAACAAGTTTCTGTTGTGGAAGTATCACAGGAAAACGGGGCAATCGCGAGCACGCTGACAAATGAGACCATGCCCAGTGAAATCGTGGTTGGTGGCTGATTGTGAGTGTTGATGGTTGAATGTTGAACCTTCATGTAGCATGCTATTGGACTGGTTGTTGCGTTGTTGGTGTTGTAAAGAAGGATATTTGTATATTGAGAGTTGTATATCTTTGTTTGTGGTGGTGGAGGGGGTAAAAGATGAGATTTCCGTGTATTGGCACCTAAGAGTCAATATATTGTTGTCTTCCTTTTTTCTGTTTCATTTATTCAATAATTTTTGGAAGGATTATTTATAGTCTGGTTTGATGCGCCAAGTGGAAGACTTTTGGAAGAATTATTTGTTATGCGTAACACACAAAAGAGAGTAACTGAATAGTACTTTAATTTTGTGTTTTTGTTTTTTTTTGGGATTCAAAGGAGCCACAAATGATAGTACAATATAAAGAGTGTAATTTTGTGGTCGTTGTTTAACAGCTTGTTTTATCCCGACTAGGGCATTAAACTGCAAGCAGTCTATCCTAACATCAATTCTTAAATAAGATTGTTTAGCAAATTGTTTGTGGAAGATGGTTTGACAAATTGTTTTCACAAGATTGACATAGTGTTTCTTGGTCTTCTTTATGGCTTATAATAGAATCTTCCTCAGTTCCTCGATCTAATAATATTTTAAATGACATGGTTTCACCCAAGTCAAGCTTTTAATTATAATCACTAAATAATTTATAGACTCTAACTATTTAACTGATAAAGTCTATATTGTTTTGACATTTAAAAAAAAAAGGTAATGTTCTAAAGATACGAGCCCAAATCCTGCATTATTGTCTTTGCAGACTTTCCACCTTCTTTACATGCTCAACCCAAAATATTATATTTTATACCCTTTTATTATCTAATCTTTGTTCAAAATAAATTATTAAATTACAATTTTAATATGTTTTTGTTTATTTTGTGGGAATGTGAAAAATTTGAAAAAAAAAAAGTGAGTAAGATGCTCAAATTGCTTGGTATTGGATTAAAGAAAGAAAAGAAGAGGAAGAAGAACGGGCCCAGTCCAGCATCTCTCTCCCTCATGACTCTCTTTGTCCCCAACTCTTTGTGGGCCATGATCCTATGCTTTCCACAGCACAGATGGCTCTCCCTGACTAGACCCACCTTCTCCTTCCCCAAGACCCTTAGCTCCTAATGCGAAGTAAGTTCCAAGCTTGGGCCTACCTTCTCAATTAGGGTTCATGAACCAAGTTGACCCAATATTCACCCTAGGTCAAGGATTAGGTACCCCTAGGTCAATATTGACTTCGGCCCTTAAGAAGGTCGAAGTAGGGTTAGAAAAGGAGGGTGGGCCATTGGTAGCCCAAAATAAAGAGCTAATCACTTAGTCCTCCTAAAACCACATTCGTTAGCTCATTTTTAGTTTCCGGGTAGAATAATTTATATAATTTCTATCTCAGTTTTTACTAGGCAAATGAGCTTCAATTTGCACAAATTATATATGGATGCAAGTCCCGAATGTCTATTTTCTAGCAAGTCTTGAATTGCCCCCAAATTCTAAGTATTGAGAAAGTTATGGGTTAAATACCGCACAAGGGTTGGTCTAGGATTGGAAAATGAACGGTTTTGATTATGAGCTTAATTAAGAGGCTAAGGATGGAATTTTAGAGATCAATCAGTATGGAATGATTTTTCACACACTAGGGAAGACTTGATAAGTGGTGGCACCTTATCTGAAGTAGTAGAGCCTACTCATGGCTCTCTAGAAGTTGGAGAACGAATCTTGAAAAATACAGCTCATAGTGATTGTAATTGTCTTATGCATCTTGATTTATTTTTCCTAGGATATTTTGCAAGCCTCCTATTAGACTACTTACCCTACTAACTTATAGTTAATTCCCCCTCCCATTGGGTATTTATGGACCAAATTATGTTCATGACAAATCAGACTTGATAAATGATATGAGAGCTTAAATCTTGGTTTTCCTCAAAATCTCAAAATCTTTATCTCTCTTAGGAGGGTGGTGATTTGAGTCTTTCCTTTAATCTAATCCTTGGTACTAAGGCTTTAGAGGGTTAGAAGGTGTGTTGCTTTAGTCTAGGTGGTGGTTTTAGGCTTTAGCCTCGGTATATCCTCTTTATTTATCTTCTTGTTACTAGCTTATCCAAACAAAATTCCTTTGATTATTCTCTCTCTCTTTGTTCATCTTTGGGAAAGATTGGTTTTCAACATCTATTGGGCTCACCTAGAAATATTTCATGCTTTTATTTGGCCAAATGGAAGCCAATCCACATTAGCTCCCTTCCGTCTCCTATCTTAGACGACCCTATCCATCTTCTGTTTTCGAGTGGCTCAAAGGCCCAAATTCTTCTCAGCGCCTCCCTCTCTTTCTCCTTCACTTCTCTACCACGTGGGCCAGACTTCTTCCTTTTCTTGCAGCCCGTCTAGAAGTCCAGTGCTTGCCCCAGCATTCTCCTCTTGTCCATTCCACTTAATAGACACGCACATGGCGTGTGACTTGCCATAACCCCTTCTTCTTCTTCTTTCTCTCACCTATTCTGAACCCAAAGAACACAAGCTAATTTGCTGCCCCTTCATCTTCCTCACTCGTCCACTCACCTTAACTCACAACTTTACCTCTCTCTCTTTGCCCCCTTTAATCACGTTTAAGTGACACCAACTGCAACTCCTACCTCCATCATCATTATCTCACTTTGTTTCATTAATGGGCTTTAATAATTTAGTTACAAGCTTGGGTTAAAATCGAGTTTTAATGGAGGCAATCAAGAAGAACGGATGAGAGACGGCTATAATTTGCAATAGCAAAGGAATTGGGGGACGAGAAGAGAGTAGAATAGCATAGAATAGATTCTTTTTTAGTTTCAATTTTTTTTTTCAGTTTCATATTTAGATTTAAATTCTTAATTGGTTTAATTGGTTCTAGGGAGGTTGAATGCAGAGTACAGTTCCAATTTTGGACAAATTTCAAACTTGGGCGACGCTTTTTCTTGCACTGTTTTCATCTTCGTTTGAGTTGAATTTACCTTATGAATTTTCTCTCTTTCCATTTATCAGTATATTGACACCTTCTAATGGGTTTATTTCTTTGTAGGGCCACTCTTGTGGAATTATAGTAAAGTTCATGTTTGCTACTTGATTTTGATATTAGTGATTCAACAAATAGTGCTCATAAACTTAGCCATGTTTATTACGGTACGGTCATTTGATTATTAGTTGAAGTTGTCTTTCTTTCCATTCAATCTAAGTTAGGTTAGTACTAGCGAGTGACCTGAATTCACAACCCATCCCTGAGGATGATACCCGTAATTGCTACGGCGATGAATCGTACGCTTGCGATTAAAAGTAGTCTTTACAAAAAAAATACAACAAGTTTTTGGCGCCGTTGCAGGGAATGAATTTGTGAAATCAGGTTACGTTGCGTCGTTTGAGTCATTTTTATTTCTTTTCATACTTTTTAATTTTGATTTTTAGTGTGTGTTTATTTAGTTTTAGTTAATTTAGTTTAGGTTGGATTTCTTTTGTTTTTATTTTTGATTGGAGCTGCTATTTTGATTTTTATTTGTTTAATTTAATTTTGGTTTTTAGTGACTATTCGCTTCTCAAAGAAACTTAGATCTAACAGTTTTGGTGTTGTGGATTGAGTGCAGGGCAGATCAGAGAAAAAAAAAAAAAAACAGACAGTGCATTTTTTTTAGACTTTCAGTTTTTGTTTCAATTTTTCGATGCTATTTTGGTTTTTTTTGTTGATATGATATTTTCAGTGGATTTTTAGGGGTTTTTAGAGTTTATGGGAATTTTTGTGGAGTTGTTAAGCTTTTCCGGAATTTTTTGTGATGTTTAGAAATAATTTTCTGTTGTGAATTTTCTACACTGTTCTAAGATAGGCAAAATTGAAAAAAAAAATATATTCATGTTCCTTGTGATTGTGCTGAATTTTTTGTGTATCGTGTTCTGAATTTGAGAGTTTAATTTTCTATTTTAATTTTATTTTAGGATTAATATACTTTCTGTTTGTGTGCAAAAAGGAAATTAAAAAAATCAAAATCCAAAAAATCGAAAAAATAAAAATAAAAAAAGAATTAAAAAATTAGAAAAAGAAAAATACCAAAATTACTTTTGTGAGGATGTGGAATTTGCATGATTGGTTGGGTTAGAGATCCTGGAAATAAAATACTTGTTGGGAGTGAACCTGACCTTGACCTAAAATCCGAACCTGAACCCAAGCCTAAGCTTAAATTGTAAGAAATGGCATAAGAGAAATCTTTAAGCGATATTTTCTATCTTTCTAGGACCACTTTGCCATTTTGTTTTAATCTGCCTGACCTCGGACCTAATATGACCTTCAAGTTGAGACTTTATTATACTCAAATGATCCCTAAATTCAGGGGTTTAGAGGATGCATATTTATTGTTTATGGAATTTGAAGAAGTGTGTTCCATTATACATTTTCCTAATATTCATGTTGATGTTGTGCAAATGAAATTAATTCCTTTTGCTTTGAAAGATTCTGCTAAACGATGGGTGTATGGCTTAATTGCTATTTCTGTTACTTGTTGGAATGATTTTGTTAAATTGTTCTTAAGAAAATATTTTTCTAATATCAAGACTCCTAAGTTAAGGAATGAAATTAACCAAAAAAAAAAAAAACTAATCACGTTTGTGCCAAATTATTTATGAAGGACTGGACTAACAAACCCGAATCATGTTAGAGTCCATGTATCAGGGTAACTTTCTTTTTAAGAACACCACTATTGCTTAGGAGTTTCCAGAGTACTTTGCTGAGAAGACCGTGCAGTGGGAAACCACTAGAGATGACAGTCTAAGTTCTAGGTTTGTAAGGGATGGGATGCATTCTGTTTCTGATGTGATCACCTTGAGTTTAAGATTGCAATTTTAGAGAAAATGTTGAAGGGGTCGTCTCCCTAGACTCCCCATATTTCTCAGACTTCTATGGTGTTTTATTCTTATTGTTAGGCCTTAGATCATTCATTGACTACATGCCCTTATTTTGCTCACCAACTATCTACTAGATAGGAGCAAGCGAGTATGGGCTTTCAAAAATCTAAAAATAACCCATTTTTCTCTTACTACAATCCAGGGTGGAGAAATCACCCTAACTTTTCTTAGAGTAGTGTATCAAATGTTATCATCCCTAATTTCCAGCCTGGAGTGTTTCCTAGAAACAACTCCCAGCCCATCTCCCATCCCTTTAATACTTTTTAGAAACCGACTTTTCCAGGTGTGTCTAATGCACCTAGATCTCCACCTTCTATATCTCAAGTCCAATCTTCTCTTGGTTATACTGACATCGATAAGATTGAGAGGAAAATTAATAATAATATGAAGAGGATGATAAATACTAATATGGAAAAAAATGATGAGAATGATGACTGAATAATTTTCCCAATTAGCGCAACCTTTTGAGAGCCAGGTACTTTACCTAGTCAGCCTGAGGCGAACCCTAAGGGTCATGCCTCATCTTCTTCTGGTGTAAATCCTAGTGAGCCTGTAAGGAAATTAAATGCAGCCTTATCTCTTATATCAGCTTGGGAGATTGATAATTAGGTAGGAAATTCTAATGAACCTTGCAAGTATCCTCACAATTTCTTCTAAAATTCTCCTTCTTCTTCTTGTTCTTCTTCTCGTTCTTCTTCTTTTGTAGAAACTAGTTCATTGAGTAAGTTGGAGGATGCTACTGATGGTATCCCCAATGATTCTTCTAATCCTCTACCTTCCGAGTCACCTTTTGATAAAGAGAAACCTAAGGAGAAAGATTCTATAGATTTAGTGGATCCTTCATCTTGTAAGGATTCTTCTTTACCTTTTTCTGTTGAGAAAGTTTATAAACCTTTGCTTCCTTTCCCCCATAGGTAGAAAAAGAAAGATCAAGCTCATGTTGATAAGATGTGAGAAACCTTCTCTCAAGTCAAAATCAACATTTCATTAGTCGATGCTATTTAGCAAATGCCTCTGTATGCTAGGTTTTTAAAGAATCTGTATACTACTAAAAGAGCCACCAGTGTCCATAAGAAAGATTTCTTAGTCTCTGGTGTTAGTTCCATAATTTCTCACCAGATCCTAGTTAAGTACAAGAACCCGGTTGCTCTATTATTTCTACAGTAATAGGGGACCAGCTTATTCATAGAGCTTTGCTTGATTTAGGGCCAGTGTCAATTTCATACTTTTCACTGAGTATGAGAGGCTCGGGTTAGGTAAGCTGAAACCAACCAAGATAGTCATCCAGTTAGCTGATGGATCGACCAAGTTGCCTAGGAGTGTAGTTGAGGATGTGCGGATTAGAGTGGGTGAATTCATTTGCTTCATGAACTTTGTTGTGATTGAAACTGAGAAGGTGGCTAACACTACTAGTCAAGTCTATGTGATTCTAGGGTGCCCTTTCTTGGCCACTGTCACCGCCTTGATTAATTGCAGAAATGACATGATGAGACTATCTTCTGGTAACATGACCTTGGAATTGAACATGTTTAATTTGCAAAGACAACCTTCTGGTTTTGATGATGTGGAGTTTTCTACTCTTAACTAGATATAAGGTTTTGTATTTGATGATTTTGATGACATGTCTGCTGTTGAGTATAAGTCTTTTTTATTGATAATGAGCCTGAATATAATGTGTTTGAATTTGATAACTTATGCTCTCTTGTTGACTATTTGCTTGCTTCTGCCTCCACTTTCGAGTTAGTTCCCCCTCCTGCTTCTCTTGAATTGAAATCTCTTCCTAACTCTTCTAAGTATCATTCCTAGGACCGAATGAATCTTTACCTGTGAATATTACTTCTGACGTAGACCGAGACTAATAGGACAAATTGATTGCCTTACTTAGAGAGAACAAAGAAGCCATAGGTTGGACTTTCGGGGATATCAAGGGTATTAGTCCTTCCATTATACAATATAAAATCCATTTAGAGGATAATGCTAAGCCCAACTGAGACCGTCAAAGGCGTCGGAACCTGTCCTTATAGGAAGTACTTAGGAAGAAAGTACGTAAGTGATTAGACCATGGGATTATCTATCCCATTTTTGATAGTGAGTGTGTCAGCCCTGTTTAAGTTGTTCGTAAGAAGACCGGTATTTTTGTGATTAGAAATGATAAGAACGAACTAGTTCTTACTCGAGTCCAGTTTGGATGGCGTGTTTGTATTGACTATAGGAAATTGAATACAGCCACTAGGAAAGACCATTTTTTCCTTTCCTTCTTCGACCAGATATTTAAGAGGTTGATTGGACATTCATTCTATTAATTTTTAGATGGATATTTTGGATGTAACTAGATTTCTATTGCTATTGAGGATCAGGAAAAGACTAGTTCACCTATCTATTTGGGACATATGCTTTTAGGAGAATGCCTTTTGCACTTTGGGGCCCTGTTACCTTTTAGAGGTGTATGATTTATATTTTCTCAGATTTAGTTGAGTAATGCATGAAAATTTTCATGGATGACGTTTCAATATTTGGGTCTTCCTTTGATGATTGTTTTCTAACCTGAGAAAAATTTTGCAAAGATGTATGGAGAAAATTTTGACTTTGAATTACAAGAAATGTCACTTTATAGTTAACAAGGCGATAGTCTTAGGACACATTATTTCTAGAGATGGAATTGAAGTAGATAATGCTAAGGCTGATTTGATTGTTATTCTTTTCCCTCCCACTTGTGTGATTGAGGTGAGCTCTTTTCTTAGACATGATGGCTTCTATCGTCATTTTATTAAGGACTTTAGTAGGATAGCTAAGCCTTTGACCAACCTTTTAGCTAAGGATATGCCATTTCACTTCTCTGAGGAGTTTCTTGAGGCATTTACTGAGCTTAAAGAAGCCTTAACCTCTGCTCCCATTCTTCATCCTCCTATCTGGGGAGAGCTTTTTCAGTTAATGTGTGATGCATCGGATTATACTGTTGGGGTTATTTTAGGGCAATGTGATGATAACAAGACCCATGTCATTCATTATGCTAGTCATACTTTTAATGATGCCCAACTAAATTATAATATCACTAAGAAAAAAAAATTTCTTGGCTGTGATATTTAGTTTTGAAAAGTTTAGATGTTATCTAATTAGGCCTTATGTGATTGTTTATACTGACTACTCTTCTCTTAAGCTCTTTCTTTCTAAGAAGGATGCTAAGCCTAAACTTGTGAGATGGATCTTACTTTTACAAGAATTTGATTTTGAAATTAAAGATACGAAAGGTTTTAAGAACCTTGTTGCTGGTCATCTGTCTAGGGTTTTCTATGGTAGAGTAGAGCATATAAGTCCAGTATTTCTGAATGCTTCCCTGATGAAAAATTATATGCACTCACCCTAAGCCTTGTTATGCTGACATTGTGAACTACCTAGTGTCTGGTAGAATTCCTGAGGTTTGGATTAAGAATGATAGAGATAAGTTCTTCCACATTATAAATTGTTTATTTGGGATGACACTCACTTATTTAAGTGTTATTAAGACCAAGTGTTTAGGAGGTGTATTCTCGATCATGAGGTTAGGAGTGTCCCTTCATTTTGTCATGACCAAGCATGTGGGTGGCATTTCAATGAGAGAAAGACAACAGCCAAAGTTCTTTAATATGATTTTCATTGGCCTACTTTGTTTAGGGATGCTTTTGAGTATTGTGAGATTTACCCTATGTGCCAACAGTTGGGTAAGATTGGTAGGAGTGATATGATGCCACTTAATCTCATTACTATAGCAGAAATTTCGATGTTTGGGGTATATATTTTATAAGACCATTTCCATCTTCTTTTGGGAATGGATACATTTTATTGGCTGTGGACTATATTTCTAAATGGGTAGATGCCATCTCTACTAGGACCAATGATGGTAGGGTGGTTGTGAAGTTCCTTAGGAGAATATTTTTGCTAGATTTGACATGCCCCGAGCTATCATTAGTGATTAGGGTATCCATTTTACTAATAGGTCTTTTGATGCCTTGTTAAGGAGGTACTCCATAGTCCATAGACTTGTTACCCCCTATCATCCCTAAACTAATGGTTAGGTTGAAGTGTTTAATAGACAAATTAAGCAAATTTTGGAAAAGACTGTGAGCGGGAATAGAAAGGATTGGACCGACAAGCTTATAGATGCTCTTTGGGCTTGTAGGACAACTTTCAAAGCCCCTTAGGTATGTCTCCTTATAAAGTTATTTATGATAAGCCTTGTCATCTCCTTGTTGAAATAGACCATGGAGCTTGGTGGGCCATTAAGATACTTAACTTTGACTTGACTGAGGCAGGTGAGGAGAGGAGACTACAATTGAGTGCACTAGAAGAGATAAGTGCCGAGGCTGATGAGAGTGGTCGATCTTACAAAGAGAGGGCTAAGTTGTTTCATGACACACATATTCTAAGGAAAGAGCTTACCCCAGGAATGAAAATACTCTTATATGATTTCAAGCTTCATTTGTTTCCAAGGAAATTGAGGTCCGAATGAACGGGTCCTTATATTGTTTCATGTGTTTTTTTCTTATGGTGTAGTCGAGATACATGATCTAGAGAGTGGTGCCAAGTATATGGTGAATGCAATACGTTGAAGTAGTTTCTGGAGTTGCCGAGCACAGTTGGATTGTGGAGTGTCTGATACTCCGTGAGCTGAGTTCTGATGAGTGATGTGCTTCTAAGATAGCTATGGTGTACTCAGCACCCGACCTAGTTTGATTGAGATTTCTTTCCTTTCGTTCTCTTTTCTTGTATATTTGGATGCTTTTCAAGTTGTTTCTCTTGTATGTATATGTTTGCATGTTTGATTATTAGAGTCATGTCCTTTTTGTTTTTGGGCCTTGTTTTTCTTTTGTGTTTTATGTTTCCTTTCACTTCCAATGAGGACATTGTCTAATTTACGTATGGGGGTAAGGAAACTATGTTTCAAAAAAAATAAAATAAGATTTTTTGAAAATTCAAAAAGATTTTTATTTTGTTTTTGGAGGATATATATGCTGTTTATAATTAGCTATGTTCTCTTGTACCTTAGTTGTTGGGTTGTATATAGATACAGTGTGCATGGTAGAACTTAATCCCAAGTGTAATATTTGCATACAGTCGTAATCCCCGACATTTTTTGAAAGCAAGCTTTGCTTTGATAGATGAACATGTGAGACTTTGAGCCTTAAAGACTAATTTATCATTTTTAGTCTCATATTTTTTTTCATCTGTATCTCTTCCATGATTACATCTTCAGAACTTGCTTCGATTCTCTTTGAAATCATATTTAATATGTGTATTATGATAATACGATAGAGGTATTCATTCATTTTATGAGCCAGACAGCCAAATTGCCACCCTGGTTTGAATTTTTCTCTTTTGCTAACCATTTGAGCCTGGACCTTTTTGCTGAGAACCCTTTGTTTTAGCCTTTAGCCTAAATACATTTCTTATATCTAAGTTAAGACTAGTGGAGTAACGCTTTAATATTGGCAGTCAGGTAGCTTTTGGGTGTTTTATATGATGGGATGTATCATTATAACCATTTAGAAATTGAGTTGTGTTATTTTTGTACATGTCATTCATTCATTTTCTTAATGAAAAAAAGGAAAAACAAAGAAAAACAAAAAAAATGAAAAAGTTTCAAATGAAAATGATTGAAAAAAGTTGGAAAAAATCTCAAAAATCTCAAAAAGAGTTATGAATAAGACAGATTGGCATGAATGTTGTCATTGAATATACTCGTTTTCAATGGTTACTTTTGAAGGGGCTGTTCTTAAATTGTCGTAAGTTTTGGAAGAATGTGTAGTATAGTTGGTTATAAGTGTTAATTGCCCTTAAGTCACTTGACTTTTAGCTTAATTACAGCCCTTCCACTACAAAAACGCGGCCATTTAGACACGAAATTAGATACGAAATTTTAAATTCGAATCTGATTTTATTTTAGATACGAAATTAGATACGCGGGAGTTTTCGTATCTAACAGAAACGAAAATTGGAAACGAGAAGCATACTTCGTTTCTGATAGAAACGAAATTTAGAAACGAACATATTTTCGTATCTAAAAGAAACGAAAATTGGAAACGAGAAGCATAATTCGTTTCTGATAGAAACGAAATTTAGAAACGAAATTTTGTTTTCGTTTCTAATAGATACGAAATTTCGATTTCGTATCAAAATTTCGTATCAAAAAAAAATTTCAAGTTGCCCCGCGAACACATTTCAGACCCGCGTGCTTCGTCTTCCTCCTCCTCTGAGCCCTAGCAGCGCGGCGACCTGGGCGACGGCCATTGCGGCTCAATTCCGGCGGCCAAGTCGGCGGTTTCGAGGGCAAGCAGCAGCACATTGGGTGAGTCTATCTCTTGGTCTTCCTTTTTGTTGTTGTTGTTCCCCGTAGCGTCAACCTTTCACCACTATCTGGGAGAGCCAATTACGGTAAAATTAGATCTCTTTTTTAGTTCTTGTTGGACCTTATGATGCTACATGCTTTTGCTTATGTATAACATGAATCCATGATCCTTGTTTTTGGGTCCATGAACTTTATTAATCCTTGCGTTGATGGGTTGTTTCTAAGATAACTCTCTGAATGTCATGTCTGAGTTCATAGTGATTAAACTTCATTCTCTTAGTTGTACACAGCCTTTTAATATAGTGAAAACTTCTAATGAAACTCCTTGGAACTACAAAGTTCAATGTGATAGAACCAGACTTACTTGGTAAATGTAATACAGGGCACCTTCAGCTGGCTTGGTTGAGAAAGCTTGATGGCTGCAGTTGCATTACTTGTAGTTTTTACATCAAGTACTGTTTAGTTGGCAAAGATTTGTGAAGTTGGTGGAGAAGAGAAGATCTTACTGACTGCTAAGAAGGACATTTTGTGCTATTGCTACACTGCTATTGGATTTAGATTTCCTTATATGTGATTCATAATTTACTTCATTTCTTATAGCCCCATATGTGTTTGAGTGGGTTCTGTGAAGGGAAGGTGGCAGTATCTGAATTACTGAAGAAGGTGGGGATGAAATAAGTCCCTGTGCTTTCTTCTCTAATTTGAACAAACCTGGGTAGATACATGTGAGCTTGTGGAATTACTTGTGAAATTACATTTCTTCCAGACATGTGAGCTTGTGGAATTGCTTGTGAAATTGCTTTTCATACTCGTGGAATTAATTTGTCGTGTCAGGGGAGTTAGGAGGATGATTGGTATTAAGATTCCATAACTAGGTATGATTTGAGCAAACGTCAAACTTAAATTGATTATGCAATAGCTCCTTTCCACTTATTCGATCCTTGTCGTCCCTCTAATGGACTACGACCAGTTACAATTAGGCTATCCTTCACGCAAGAGTCAATGTTTACTAAATCTTATCAAATTGAGAGTCAAAGCATGTTGAAGGTTAGATTATGGGGGTTGCCAAATAGGATTTTCTCAATCCTAAGATGCAGGTTGGTGTACCCTTGGCCCTAACCCTACGGGTACTATCATGTCATCAGGACAGACCCGACCCTTAAAGCGTCCCTCTATAAAAAATAAGACTTTTCATTAAATCTCATTTTATCATCGAGTTCAACACTGGCATCATACTAATTTAAAGACCAAGCGATAATATTATGTTCAATGAAAAAGTATTGTGATTACTGATTACAGACATAGCACTACATAATTTCGTAATCATAACAATTAGTTCACCAAAACGACTACTCCAACCATCGCAGAGAGAGGGTGAGAGGGTTGAAAGCGAGTGAGATCTGGAGAGGATGAGTGAGAGGGGAGCTAAGAGGAAGCGAAAAAGCATAAAACTTTTGTATGAACATAGAATCATATCATATTGAACTTTCGCTTTTGTATGATGAACTTATACTTTTTGCATTCATGTATCGTCTACTTGATTATTATATCTGTTTACGTTGCGCATTAT